>JALPQI010005855.1:0-59235 GCA_025490895.1 Thaumatotibia leucotreta | reverse complement strand
ACGAGATATTGCAATAACTCTGAAAAGCGGGTAGTTCGTCCAACTAAAATCTGTTTTCACATTTTATACCAATGCCAGATGCAAACATTCTAAACAACGCCATTTTAACGTAACCTCTCGCATAAAGAATGACACCTAACTATCTATGCAGGTTAATAATATTAAAATGAAACCCATACCTCTTTTAGCGCTGCAGTAGCATATGTGACCGGATTTGGTACACACCGGTCACATACACTACGTGGTACAACCGCCTTTCCCATACCGCTGACAGTACTATTAGCTACTCGTTATGATTTGCTGCAGAACTGAACTTAGACTCGCAAATGGCCCGATGAAGCCTTATTCGGTTAGTTAATGTCTTGATAGAGGTTGGCTTTGTAATGAGACTGTTTATTCGAGTGCGTTATGCATTTCAGTGCGTGTTTTAACTCCAACAGGAATATGTTCAAGCTTGCTTAAATAGTCTTCATAGAATTTATAATAGGAACTTTTTCAAATAGTTAAAATATTTAGGCAAGTCTATCTTCATGTTTCAAAGATTTATGTTGTTACTGAACTTACTTAACGTGACGAGTTGGCTATGCTATATTGCAAGCGTAATTAGTATCAAAGTAAAGCTAATAGAAGTCGTTATTTAATTGAACTCCTCAATGTTTTATACAGGGTGATTTACAAGATGTGAGCAGGCCCAATACTACCATAATTCATGGTAATGCATAGTCCCGCATTGTAATTAAGAGGAAAGGAACACTTTATTATATTTTACTTCTTGTTAAGTGATTAATTAAATGTTAAAATGTCACCAATATTGCTACGAATACGAGTAGCTTACAATGGACTATTGGAGTGCATGCATAGGGTTAACTCAGTTCAAGTCTTCTGAATCACTCAATAGAAGGGCGATAAAGTTTGAATAAAACTGCAAAAGACTAAGGCACTGGTCTCACCATAAAAGAGACACGGCGATACTCGCCCAGCTAGGTATCAGCTATCACCGCCGGGCGAGTATCCCCGTGTCTCTTTTATTTACACGGGAGTGCGCATCTTTTGTTCGTGTTTATAGCCCATAGTTCATAGCTTAGTAGCTCGCGGTGAGACCTAATATTTTAAAGACAAACGGGTCTTAATCGCGTAAACTTACGTTTAATTATATCCTGACGTTTCGGGCATGACGTTACACCCGTGGTCGCAGGCAGACGTCAGGATATAATTAAACGTAAGTTTACGCGAGACCCGTTTGTCTTTAAAATATGAGTGATAATCGTGAAAGTTTAAATCAATATACCAGTGCCTAATACCTGCATCAATTTGATCTCAAAAAATCAGATTGAATGAGACATTATTGGCACGTTATCAACATTATTAAAAACTAACGTTATTTAATATTCAAACAATATCGTTTGGGAACGAGTCTAGAAAAGTTAAAATTAAAGGACGAAAACTACATGTACAGATGACGGCAAAGAGTGAGAAATCACTACAACTAGTTTCTGTCTATAATATCTTGCTTTCTATACTGATATATTTGAAAATAAAGTGACTAAGTATCAATTATTTCTTTAAACTAACAGCTGTTTGCGGTCGATAAATTATAAACAGTCAATAATATAATGGTTTACTTTTATGGGCAACAGTTATTGAAAATCAAACAAGTAAACTTGGTTCTTGGGAGTTGGTTTAATATTTTTGAAAGAAAGGTTGAGATAAAAAATAATCGTAAAGAGAACAAGAAAAGGCATTATTCCAGAACGTACTTTTTAGTACAGATGGTGCCTTTTTTAGGCGCCAGTGCGAGAAGAGGCTCATTTACGTCTGGTCGAAATCTTCGGAGTGCCATATTACTGAAAAACGTCGTACAATACACGTGCGAAAACGAAATTCGTAACTCGTGTCGATTTAAAGCACTCCCTTCAGTCGTGTTTGAATTTATCTCCACTCGTTTCGAACTTAATTTTCTTCGCACTTGTATCTTAATGTAAAACATATTTAATCCATTGAATATCTACAAAAAAATGTCCTTCTTTTCATTTATATGTAGGTATATGCCAAATTTAAGAGTGTATTGTGACTATTAATAACTTTGTATCATAAATATAATATACACGCTGATGGGGACAGTCATCAAGTAAAGAAATTTGTTTGTGTATATTTTTCTTGGCGTTCAAGTATTCCATTAGATACATACATTATATATAATAAATGTTGTTTGATTAAATAAATACAATGTAGATATTTTGAAGTGTATTGGTAGTATTAATAGCTATAATCTTCGTCATTTAGGTATACATCCTTAAATTTAAAGAACTATTTAAATAACAGTTACCCTTTCGCAAGTCTGCTCTTAGTGATGTTAATTCATATCTTTATCCAAATATAAACCAAGTTTCAAAAAAGGAGAAATGTAAGGTACGCTTAAGCTCAGAATCCGCTCCGGAGATGAAGTTTTGAGATGTTTGAGCGAAATACAGCCCAGTTGGGACCCGGCACTCCGGCTTGTTGGAAATCCATTTGCTAAGGTTTATGGATAGCACTAATGACTTCTATTTATGAATTGCAGTACCTCCAGAGCGATATATGATTTAGGAATGGAGAAGGATATGCAAATTTGCTTGAGTGCCTGACATGAGGTAGGCTCGTAACTCATAAAGCTACACTGTACAACAATATATTAATAAACTACTACTTAATTTAATAATCAGTACCACTATGATGATTTATTTATTAATAAGAATAATAAGCTTTAGAAATAAGATAAATCTTGCCCTACCTATTTTTACATAATATCTATCTATTTTTACAAAATATTGTACCTAAATATTCAAAAGAATGTAAATAAATAATTTTTCATCACACTTGCTGTCTAAGCGCGCCATTGCTTGCATGCATAGCGGGAGTGATAGAAAAGTGAAATTCTCTAGGGAGTAATAGAAATGTGTCAGTACGTCATTTATAATATTTTGTCTCAAAACTTTTTTTTGTCGGCAAGTGTGATGAAAAACATTGTATGCATCACGGTCGGTATTTAAGCGGAATACTAACTCGAGTCATTAAAAGCCCTCCGCCTACGGCGTCAGTCTTCTAATAACATTGTCGTTAGTAATTCCGTACTTACCTCCCTTGATGCACAGTGTACTAATAAATGATTTACAATTATTAGTAATCTACTGTGACAAAAAACATGACAAAATCTACAAATAATAAAAATATAGGTAAATAACATAAATACGTAGTAAACATAACAGCGTTCAATTTTTAATTTACAAAGACTTGCGAAATACCAAAAACCTTTTCGCAAAATTATTGGTACAACTCGAAACTTATGTCTCACGAGGCAACTTGTTTATTTCACTCAGTTTCCCACGTAGCACCTCCTAATAAGTATGAGTTTAAAATAATTTTACTGGATAATCTGGTAATGGGTAATTTATTATGAGTACATACCAGGTTTTAAGAAGCCTGCGATTTTCCCACGGACGAGACTCTTTGTTACTAGGCATGGGCCTTATACAGGCTTCATCGATAAACTGAAAAGGGGTGCATTTTAAAGTAGGGAAATAAATGCATTATGCGGAACATTATAAGGATATATCGAACCGGGATGAGATACCTACGATACATTCTTGGACATCTACGAAGTCGTACAATAGACAACGCAAATACACGAATAAAGGTTTTGTTTCAGTCATCATGAAATGTATTTCCACCGTCGTTTTGTCGTTTTGACTTTAGAATCAGAAGCTCAAATTACTGTGAAAATTCTTAACATACGAGTGACGTCGACTTAAAACTGACACGTCAACGACTATCCAATAAATATGGTGTATAGATTTTAACAATGTATTAAGACATGAATCTTACGCGAATTCGACATATAGGTCGACGCATTGGTTGGCAATGTTCTTTGGTCACATGAACGAGAAATAGGAGAGAAAGTTTGGCATACGAACAGGACATGCACCAATTGCTAATGTTCAGAACGTATAACACTCAGTGTAAATATAAGATATTGTCGCATGTGAAATTTTTTAACATGATATTGCAGTTATACTACATTATAATTGATAATGATTTTATGAGTACTAATAATAAAAACATAAGATGTAAGATGTTGTCCACACTATTTCGTCTAAGCTTCATAGCAAAACACGCGTTGATGTCTTTTGTATTATACATTTAAGCAAGCAAATGAAATAAACGATGCGTAAAACTACATAACATTCTGATTTATTTGTAAATGAACCTTTTTTTGAAAATGCATTCTAAATTTAAATTTTCTATACTGTAATTCTGCGTTTATGTCTACTGTCTACGTGAAGGTACGTAGACAAAGACGAATAACTTCCCAGTGAAAGGAAATTAAGCGGTAATATTAACTCCGAAATGATTGACACATGTTGAATTCGCCATCTAAATATGGTCATTCCTAATCGATAAATATTTATAATCAGGTTTGACGTCTCTACAGGCTACTGTAGGAGCGTGACCCGCGACAACCGGCGCGCGTGACGTTCAAACGCAGCTCGATATGTCGCCGATATCGATAAGTTAACAACACATCCACGATTTACAGCGTTATTGTGAGGCCCATAAGGGATATTGTAGCTTGCAGTTACTGGGCAGGTTCCATGTATTTTTCTTGCCTTGCAATCTTTATTTGAAAGCAATCCGGATGCAGTTTGAGGGCGGATATTATTAATCAATTTCTTAACGGCAGTGTTTCATGCAAATGAAAAATATTTGATAAAAGTGTTAATGATGTTAAAGAGTTAAATCAAGTTCAAGCTCAATTTGACCGAAATACTCGTAGGGTAGGTCGTGTGTTCTAGCCTCCTTGTCTTAATAATTCTGGTTTGAAAAAATACAAAAAGTGGGTCAAAGACCATGTTATGGATGTTGAGTTAAGGGTTAAAGATCAAATCAACACAGCATAATTGTAGTAAGTTTAGTAGCAATCACTATATTGCACACCGGCCATGTACCTAAGTTATGTAACAACACACATTGAACAATTAACATTTTGGCTTTTGTTTCAATTAACATTAAGAATTGGAGTGCGTTAGGTAGGGTATATAATAATTTAAAAGCTAATAGTAAATTCATATGAAGAATAATATTTATACCTGAACGGAGCTAAAGGGTAGGTATTTAAAATCGAAATCGTTAGTGGATATGACAACAGTGGATAATTGAAAAAAAAAAAATGCTATGGAACCGGTGTTTCTATGCGATTTTTTTAAGCGTTTTTATTGTTCATTACCATCATCACTTTATTTTCCGTTTTATAAAAGCAAACGAGACTATTATGCCAGAATAGCAGACAAACATGCGTCTGCTACAAGATAACCGAAAATTACTCCACTATTTATACGCAGTTCGTCAATTTGGGAATGGTAATAACTTGATTTGTGCGACGGAATAATCGCATAGAACTACCCGAACCCTAAGAGTTTCGCTTTCAAGCTTCGGATACGTGATAAGCATGAATGGTTTCTGTATGACCATAGATATTTTAAATTTAGATAAGAACCAAATTAAATTATATTTATATTAGATAAGAACGTGAGTTTCACGCGAGCTCATTACAATGTAGCTACTTCAATATGCTTCGAAAATTCTCAATATTCTCACGCTTTCAAACTAATCAATCAATCGATCCTATTTAATTCTTGCCGCGCACCAATCACAGTGATGGCCGGTTCTGAACGAACCCCATACACTTCAAGTTAGTACAACGTATGCTTCAATCTACGTCAGTCCAAGCGTAGAGATGTACGACCGTATTCACGCACCCTGGGCGCACGGTTGTAACAAAAACCGTACATTATCTTGACGTACGTACCTACTATAAGTAGGTATAGATGGGTCAAAATTCTTTTCGTTGTCTTATTTTGTGTCCCTAAAAAATGTTACGGAGTTGTAATTTTTGTATGAGATGATGTTTTATTTTCAATTTCTCGTGAATGCAAAACATCTCCGCGTTTATTGATGTGAAAAGGAAACGACAATGACAAATGTATATTATAATATAATCTACAATATCTTTTGAAGTACAGTACGTGAAAGGGTGTGTGTATGAATTGCTTGATACTGAGGTACTTGTTGAATCAAAACATTAAGGTAAAATAATTTTCTCCGTTAGTCCACATGGCAATAAGACTCCCTAGAAGTGTTATCATTAGACATTTAATGTCATATTTTGAGCACATACTTGAATAGTCTAACCACTCTATTCATTCATTAGCTTTGAGGCTGTGACTTTGCATTGGGTATCAAATAAATATAAAAAAGTAGAGGTGAAAACAGATACTACGAGCATATCAGTGCAGCTTAAAAACCGAGACGAAATTGCGGCTCGCGGCTGTATGGAGTTAAAAAACGGACAGACTTCTTGACTGTCGTACAGACGAGCTTGGGCCTCCCAATTACCAGGATCGCGTATAGTTCGATAGGGGCCATTCATACTCGTGCCCCATTCATACCGCGACGTGACGACGTGTGTCGGTGGGTTCGCTTGGGGCTTCAACTAGTACTACTAATTACTGGTTATCCTCGCGATAACATGAAAACTAGGTGAAATACAATGTGCCAACTTTTAGGTAGTATCATATTATCTGGGCGACTTTACAGGAAATGAGCATTGCTAAGAATATCATTTAGCGGGATCGGTTTGCTACTTCGTATGAATATATTTTATACAAATAAAGGCTTTTGAAAAGAGAACTATACTCCTTGTTTTATATTCAATGGGTTGTATTCATCAAAGATTAAAGGTATTATTAACGAATATTTAGGAATTGGGCGGTACCATGTGGAGTGCACTAGGTGGTCCTGTGCAATCATTCGGAACGCACCGAATCAGGCAATTAGGTACGAACGATGTGGTCCCACTGTGATTTACTACACGTCTATACTCTCAATTTAGGTACACGGCACGTACTATAAATTTATGTGAGCCGGCTAGGACATTATATTGCAATCGAAATCCATGCGGTTTACAAAGGGCATTAGTAATTGAGATATATCAGTGATTTCAAAGTGCTTTATAGAAGCAGTGCGAAATATAGGATTAAGTAAATGCTGCGGCCATATATAAAATGGACGTCTAACGCCAGCTCAAAAATGCCCCCAAAACCAATTGTTCAATTGTGCCAAGATGGGCAGGACGTAGAGCTTTTCTTAACACCGCGCATATTTCGGAGCAACATCTTTGACAAACGTTTATAGAATATAGCCAATCAAAACTTTGATGGAACAGTCACAACTATTTTTAAATGGCGGTTTAAGTTTTTATAGATTGATATTGAAATTCATTATCGTGATGCATTGAAGAGGGGGTGACATTTATCCACTAAAATTTAGGACCGTTTTTGAAAGGCAATTTAGTATGGCGTGCGGTTTCCATGTTTTATTTGTTTTTAGAGTAAATGGTAGTGTTTCTGGCACTAGAAGCATTAATATCAAAAACAACTAAGTTACTCTAGCTAAACTTAAGTTTAGTTTTTCTAACATCGTTTGGCACAAAACATAACTACACTAAAATAAATAGAAAATGTTGAAAATATGTAACTTTGTCGTTAGTGTACGATATAGTTAGATATTTAAAAAGCAAATCACGACAAAAACATTTATCGTTCCTTCTCGTACTTTGATTTAAAACTGGATTAATTATATTGGATGCAATAATCTGATTTAATGGACATAATAAATAAATCTTGGAAATACGTTAAAAATCTGTTTGAAATCAGCTTAATTGCAGTATTTTCTATAAAAAAAATACAAATGACCAGAAACCTTTGGTGTTAAGTGCAGGGTCGCGTTTCATAAAGTTACAATTTACAATTTTGCTGTTTGGCTCTCTTTCTAGCCAATACGTGCGTGCGTTAGAGAGGCAAACAGCGAAATTGTAAACTGTAACTTTATAAAACGCGACCTAGGAAGTTATCTTTGGTAGTAATTTGTAGGTGTAACTTAATAAACTTTGTAAGATTATCTAGATAGATCTTGGTAAACATTACAGGCAAATCTTCGAGCGGCAGCAGGTACATCATAGTTCCGTATTTTAATATATTCATTAACTCGGCAATATTACTTACATTCGGCCTCGACGGTTTATAGTTCTACTTCTAATTAAATATTCTTAACGCCATACATAAATTACACAAATACAGTCATGACATCTAACGACCTAATAAGCAATTTGCAATTCATGTACTTAACTGTAGCTCCTAACGAACCACGAAACAAGTGAAATGATTAAACCATTGCATCAACCGCTTAATTTGGATCATCTGTGCATAAGCATCGTATGTCGCAAGCGAGTCTGCCAATTACTGGCAAACGTCGATTCAAGGAACCTGCTCGGCTTTAGGGATGTGAAATTGTGTATATGGAGTTTTGCACTCACCAGGGCGACATTATATACACTATTTATATGTTTACCACTTTAATGAACTGTAAAATTATTGTAAGTGAATGATCTTCTTGAGCAACATCTATGTTCTAACACGTAAGTGGAAACTGTTTTGGCCAATGTGTTGTCTATATGTAATGTCTGCTAATCTGTATAATATTCGCTGTTTGTTTCCCATAATAGTAAATAAAACAAAATAAAATAAAATTTAAATATCAGTAATAGTAGAAACAGTAGCAAATATTACATCAGATAGTACTCATACATTCGTGATCAAAATAAACTTTTTCCTTGAATAACTCACTCACTCCTATATGAGTGACAGAGAAATAGGTACGAACATTTTTGACACAAGGGCTGTGTCGCCAACATAGATGTATAAGTACTTACAATCTTTTCGGTCACACATTCGTGTCACTGGCATTGGAGTTCTGTAAGATAATTTCGATCGGCTTGGTATTAGCATTTGAAACCGTACCGGGGGCGAACGTGTTATAATAAATAATATTAAAATTTAAAAGAGGTCTAATTAACACAACTTGTTTATTTTTTATTTTTTTACACAGCCAAAGCGCACGTAGTCAAGTTATCTATATTATCACAAAGTCAATTGTGAAATTTTAACAAGTACTGTTTAAGAATTTAAACAATACTGGACAGCTTAAAAAAATGCATTATATTGTAATAACTCCTTTCGTTCATAAATCGATATTTCTGAACGAAATGTTTCTTAAAAATTAAACACTTGATCATGATCAAGGTATGAGAAAAGTCTCAAAGGCAAACACATACAATCCATATATATCGAGCTTGATACACACATTTACAGGGAATTATGATAGGAGAAACAATACCTGATTTATGAACAAAACTATTCAGTTTATCGTAGCAAATGTAAAGTTTTTTATCCACGTTGGTATACCCCGCAGAAAGTTATAATACCCATCTCTAGCAATCCTCCACCGAACCAATAAGTTGGTAACTTAATGTGTCAGTCTCAGAGGTCAACAGCGTGCCCCACATCCGCTCACTTTCTTAATTAGAAGCAATTGAAAACGAAACTACTTTAAGACGTATTGCCGTTTATGGAGTACAACATAACCCTATGTTTATACCAATTTTATTGGTGAATAAATATCGATGATGAAATTAAGTTAGGTTTGAATCACGAATGTGTAAGTTACACTATGCTACGTTTGTAAGATACTCTTCCTCATAAATGAAGACTTCGGTTAATGGATTCGCTTGATTCGTATTTTGAATGATTTTACCTAGGTATTACATTTACTTTTCTCATACCTTGATCATGATCAAGTTTTTAATTTTTAAGAAACATTTCGTTCAGAAATATCGATTTATGAACGAAAGGAGTTATTACAATATAATGCATTTTTTTAAGCTGTCCAGTATTGTTTAAATTCTTAAACAGTACTTGTTAAAATTTCACAATTGACTTTGTGATAATATAGATAACTTGACTACGTGCGCTTTGGCTGTGTAAAAAAATAAAAAATAAACAAGTTGTGTTAATTAGACCTCTTTTAAATTTTAATATTATTTATTATAACACGTTCGCCCCCGGTACGGTTTCAAATGCTAATACCAAGCCGATCGAAATTATCTTACAGAACTCCAATGCCAGTGACACGAATGTGTGACCGAAAAGATTGTAAGTACTTATACATCTATGTTGGCGACACAGCCCTTGTGTCAAAAATGTTCGTACCTATTTCTCTGTCACTCATATAGGAGTGAGTGAGTTATTCAAGGAAAAAGTTTATTTTGATCACGAATGTATGAGTACTATCTGATGTAATATTTGCTACTGTTTCTACTATTACTGATATTTAAATTTTATTTTATTTTTTTGGACAAGACGAAAGTCATGTTCAATGCTCAAGTAGTACCATCTCCCGTTACAGTCGGAGGCTCTACTCTCGAAGTTGTTGACGAGTATGTCTACCTGGGACAAACTGTTCAGTTAGGTAGGTCCAACTTTGAGAAAGAGGTAAATCGTCGAATCCGACTTGGCTGGGCAGCGTTCGGGAAGTTGCAAAAAATCTTCTCATCGAATTTACCGCAGTGTCTTAAGTCAAAAGTCTTTGACCAGTGTGTGTTGCCAGTGATGACTTACGGTACGGAGACGTGGGCGCTCACTATGGGCCTGATCAAAAAGCTCAAAGTCACTCAAAGGGCAATGGAGAGAGCAATGCTCGGAGTTTCCTTGCGTGATCGAATCAAAAACGAGGAGATCCGCAAGAGGACCAAAGTAACCGACATTGCTCGCAGAATTGCCAGACTCAAGTGGCAGTGGGCTGGGCACATCGCCAGAAGATCAGATGGCCGATGGGGCCCGAAACTGCTGGACTGGCGACCACGTACCGGAAGACGCAGTGTGGGCAGACCTCCCACAAGATGGTCCGACGACCTGGTCAAGGTCGCGGGAACCCGCTGGAGGCAAGCAGCGCAGAACCGGTCATATTGGCGATCATTGGGGGAGGCCTATGTCCAGCAGTGGACGTCTTTTGGCTGAAATGATGATGATGATGATGATTACATTTATTGTTGTTTTACTCGTATTAACATTTTAGTCGATTCTTCATTTAAATTAATCCAACAATGAAGTCTGTTCATCTTCGTATCATCAGATGGTTTTCAAGTTTCAACAGTTCATGCTTACACCAATCGATAACATCATAAACCATTATGATTTAACCCTTATTCGGTCTTTGCCGTCACGTCACCAGTCCTATAGAATCGGTAAACGGGCAATTTCGCGAGAAGAAATACATGGCAACCAATCAAATTAAAGATCAGCTTAAATGCGTTTCACTTTGTAACCCAAAGTTCCATTGGTTTTGTATTTTAATCGACCTTTACAACATGGAATGATTAAAAAAATATTTCATTTGTTTCTAGTATTTAAGGAAATAACGGTTACGCCGGCGTAGGAAATTAAAGAGTCTGACTAACCTTGTGTTTCAGAAAGGACAGATCCCTGACCGGAATGGTCCTCCTGGTGACTTTGATCTCAGTCTGCAGCACTTCCATAGTGGCCAGCTCTTGGAACCCATTGCTGGTCAATGCCAGGCATGTGCGCTGGACTTGCTCGATACATGGCGAGAAGGAGCAGAAGCGTCCACCTGAAAAATGTCAACAAGATATAATCAAGTGTGTTTCAGATCATAACCAAACCGTAAGTCATGTCAAAGTAGTAAGCAAATAGCACGCTTGCCGATCATTGTTCATAACTGCTAATATAAGATACCTACTTATGGCAAAATAATAAAGAACTTTCAGGATTTTTAACTAAATTATCTTAACGTTTATATAGGTAATAGGTATGTGGCATTATTTAAGGATTCGATAACGTATCTAAAGCTCTTGAAACGTAAATCATATAAAAAAATCGTAGTATGCTTTAGTAGCGTAAATCATAGTACCTATCTACGATTTTTTTAGTTTCTAAATATAAGAAAAATCTGTGCTCACTCAATCTCTGTACCCATATTTAAGAACTTCAGGGGTGTAATTTCACAATACCTAACTATCTCAATAGAAATTTCTTGCACCCACACATTACTATTCAACCTTTTCACCCTACAGGCTTTTCCTAATTACTTTATGTACATATATGTATTTTATTAAACTTCCCACACGTTTTAAATCTACAGTTCAAGAAATTTCACCCATACATACTGTAGACTCTATTTGTGATTTTTTATGTATGGGCAACCAAGTTATTCGCCTTATTCTTCTGCATACAAAATTGTACGGAAATATGTATGGCGAATAACTTGGTTGATTGTACTGTGGGAAGGAGCTACACAAAGTTCTTAGTCTCTATCTCACAAAATTAAGTTTCTAGCATATAAACTTTAGCCACAATTTAAGCCTCTTGTGGGCTGAATTTTCCAAAACGATAAAATTAGTTTAAATTTATTTATAGAAAAAGCCAACTGTCCATAGAATTCTACGTCTCCTTGTTTTTCTTCTACATAAGTTGACTAGCATTTTATAGGGCTTAAATCAAACTGGATTTCCTTTTATTTCCTATATGAAAATGATACCTCTAGTCGTTGACCTTATTGGAGCTCCAGTTTGCGAGATACCGAGTCCCCTATCATAAGGCACGATAATGACCAAAGGGCTCTCGCCTCGAATCGCGACGGTGGACCCGTTCGGGCCCGTAACAATGTTTGACACGCGCCGGGGGCGATCGACCTCGCTATTACACAATCCAAACAAAACCACGACGTCTTACCACTTCATAATGCGCCCGCGCATGTAAAAAACGATCCAGACATAACAAAACGTCGACAGATGTTTTCATTCCCATGTGATACGACCGGACCGTAGATAGAAAACCTTTTTGTTACCGCGATACCGTTTTGAAATTTTTACAAGTTCAAAATGCCCGGGAAACGACACATCGTCTTTTATGTGGGCCGCCGGATTTTATCTGTCAAATCTTATCGACCAATAAGGACAGCGTACGTCACTCACTCTGCCAATCAGAGTCGTCTGGAGCGGCCGCGTCACGGCGGGGGGCGAATTTAAAAATCTTGTATTTTTAAAATGCGTATCGCGTGCCTGAATGATATAATAAGCCGCGCGGGTTCTATTAGCATAATGTAGTCGGTCGTGTAATGAAGCCATTAAAGGGGATAATATGAGTACGTCGTCGTACGCGTATAGGTGGCGAAATATGCTGCGCTATCTTAATGTATCGCAAGTCACGTCCCACTGGTGTCGATCAGCTTGCGATCGCCCTAACAAGGATTTCTTCGGCATATCGACAGCTTATACCTTTAATTAAAGCTAATTAATCATAGATGGACGTTTGATACCAAGCACCCAGAGGATATATAGCTAATAAACATTACTGATTGGAATCTGATATTCTAATGTGTTTAAGCACTGACATTTATTACAAAGTAAAGAATCTTATTGGAACATCTCATACGCTTTGTTTACATTATTATTCATACAGATACGCGCTCAAGTCACGATCTACGTTTGATTTTCTATTTAATACACATATCGTAGTCATTTTATAATGATTACATTACTTATTAGATTGAGCTAGCTCAGCTAGCCTACCGCTAGGCTAAAACCTCCCTCTCTTATTTCAAAGAACATGGCTTGTGTAAATATACCAAAAATAGGTATGATTTAGCAAAGACGTCCCATTTGTCCCGTGCAATAAGGCCGCTTAAACATTTAATTCCGTTGTTATGGTACCTAATGGACAAAGAGACGTTTTTACAAAAACGCTCACTATATTAAAATCATCTATATTATTTAAACCTACGTAGCATAATATTTAGACACTTAATAAATGAATAATTACAGTAGGTACTGAGCTACAGGTATTGTCTACAGGTAAGGTATCACAAACTAGTACTTTACATGAACTGTAATACTAGTTACATTTGTTATTTAGTAGGCTCTTTCAATACTGGTATTTAAGTTTGTGCCTATAGGTTATGTTATGTTAAAGGTTCGGGGGAACAATAGTTAGTCATCCTCGGCTGGTTGCGCCACTCGGTTCACGGGACAGGAATGCCGGCTAATTGACAGATTAGCGAGGACACCATGCCTTAAACTATGCAACCTTGTCTGTTCGGTTAACCCGTGTTTCCTAACCCGTGCCTTTAGGATGTGTCGTAAATCTGGTAGATCGGTTGCCTTGTTAGTTTATGTGGAAGCTTTAGGCGATCGGAGGTGCGGTTTAGATGGCCGGTGACTAGTTTCATAGCAAAGTTCGCTTGAAGTTGGGACAATGAACTTGATGAAATTTAAAGTCATAGGTACACACAATTACACTTGAAAGTAGGTAAATTTAAACTATCTAACCAACCATCATCAATACTTCTCTACTTTAAGTACTTCAAACGGGCATTAGGTAGGTATTTATACCTAGATGATAAAATATAATAGGGAGTACCCAGACTAATAGTAAACATGACCTAAACTGACCGTTGCGTTGTCTAGATCAACAGATTATAGAACCCAAGAGAGCGAATTTAGTGTTAAACGCTATTTCCGTTACGTGTATGTATTGCAAAAAAATGCGTTGCTCAATGTCTTAAACAAAATTGATCTAATTCGCAATTCGATTCGGTCCCATTCAGAATATTGCGTTGTATGCAACAATGTATGAGATTTGTTGCCAAGCTTTAAGCAGTATCGACACTAGTAGGTACTATACTATCGATGTTCCGATCTAAAATGCCTTATATATCTCTCAGCTCCGATGAAATATACGACGTTTTACTGCGAGTATAAGCGGGGTAATCCTTGCTGGTATATTTTGTAACTATTTAGCTAAGCGTTATGTAACAAAAGCTTTGTGGAATAAGTACCTCATTCACTCACAATGATGCTAGTGATGGGTTCTGATGGGACTTTTATAGTTATAATTGAAGTATAGGTATTCATACTTAAAGTGCAAAGGTAATCGTCGGGGGTAAGGTAATGGGCATTCGACAATTGGAACATAATTGAGCGGTTATTTGGCTTGAGAGTTGAGTTGTCGGAATAATTTCAATTTTTCAATTCATAAATGCCCAACATATTTTTATTGTTAAAGCACCGCTTTACGATTTGTATTGTACCGTTTTTTAGTCTCAGAGTCAAAGTATCGTATAAAGAAAAAAAGGCTCTCAGTTCATTTAACTAAAAATACAACTACATTAGCTACCAATGGTTTTTTATCAATCTCTAATACAGTTCACTGCCATCGATGAATAACCCCATCACTACTCCGAAGCGACGCAACGTAATCACAATAGATCCGACCGTCTCTAACAATACTGGACAAGCCATTGATGTATTAGGCGAGATAACGCGGTGAAATCACATGTGAGCCCTAGAATACAGAACATGCAAATACAGTAGGTCCAGTCCACCATGCAAGATTTAATCTACAAGCTAAGTTGTGAAAAACATAGCTTTAGCGGCGAATGAAGGGCTTAACAGTTTTATAATCGGTTAGCAGGTACTGTTATCGGTTAGTAGGTACTGGCCCGCCTTGCGGAACGGACTCATTAATGACTCCGTTTAACTTACACCGCTGGTGTGCCTTACAGCCGCCAACTTCTGACTAGCACTTGGCCAGCCATGAACGTGAAACAGAGTCATTAATGAGCCCGTTCCGCTCGCAGAGGAAGGCGGGCATTAAAGTTTACGTTCCTTACTATGAGATTGAATGTTAGACTCTACGGGCAATATTAGCCTTCACGGCTTCACGGTATGGTAATGGTATGACGTTTGAGGTGCGGCTAGGACAAAAGGTTGTTAATGTAATTTTATACGAATCTTACAGGCTTAGGCCTTTTTATTTTCCGTTCTACATACATTTTTGGCACAAGCTTATGCCAATGAGAAATTAAAAAAAAAACTAAAAGGGTCCATAAATACGAGGTGCAATTTAACCCGGACCCAGCTTACCACAACACCTTAGTTTTTGGCGCATTTTGATATTGTTTTTTTTTCTTGTGTCATTTTAAATGGCTAGTTGCGGGGTTGGATATCGGATGAGCGGAACGTAAAATTTTGACTATTTTTGCGCTACGATGCACGGTTTAGATGATACAGCTCGTAAAAGATATTTACCCATTTTTTTCATTGCACGTTCGAGAAACGCTACATAAATATGTGGTTGCCGGCTGAAAACGTAAAGATAGGTAGGTCTGTGTACTTACCATGCGCTGTTGCCGCGTAATGGTACGGCTACAGAAGTCGTCTTTCTTCCGGGCCTCTGTAGTAATGTAATATTCTATGCATATCGTTCGTACAGCCAAGGAAATTGTGAATTTACTATTAATTGTAAGCTTAATTTATTTAGACTTCGTGTAACTACTACTACTACAAAGTCGTAGGCCGTAGTGCAACCGCTGGTGTAATATAGTCTGCGTATACGCACCGTAATGGGGTCGCACTCGCGCGCAGACGGTATTGTTCTGCGATCTGATTGGAAATTAATTATTGATATGGTTTAAACTATTCCATTGCTATTGGGCTACAATGGTTAGCTAAGTGAGTACCTACTTGCTATATCACATTGTCACACGACTCAAATGTTACAAGGACATTTTGTGAACTTAAAGCATTTCGTTTTGAGTGTACTTACCTACATGTTGATATATCTTATATTATAGTATAGGGCAAGGGTTTAAATAACATCTAAACTTTGGCGTCTAAACGTTAGTCACTATTGACGACGTAGAATGGAAATTAAAGTCATTTTTAATACAAGATTTCTGAACATTCACATCGCAATTTCAATTGGCTGCGACTTTACACACAATTCTGCATAGGCATAAGACCTGCACCTGACAATCATAACATCAAGTGTCATATCACAGTCAGTTTTAAGTATAAATTACTCGTTTTACCTCCATTAAAGCCTTTGGCAGCAGACAATGAAGCCGTCTAAATATAGGTAAGTTGAGCGTCTGGCGTTGGGCGTCGTCGCCGGGGTGGCCGCGCTTGCGTCGCCCCGCCCTCGCCCGCGGCTGCGCAAGCGCACCGACTGCGACGAGGGCTCCTCTTGTGTCTATATTTTTGCCCTTTGCACTATAAACGCTTAAATGTCCCATTTAGAAGTTAGCTACCAAAATGTACCGCGCCTTATCAATAGAATGGCTGAAATGGAGATTTTTGGCAAAGATTCAAATGCATAGTCACTAGTCAGTGACCATTGGTCATTGAAGATATTACAAAAAATCGAATTTGATTTATGTCAATCAGCCTTATCTATGTAATTTAATATCTGAAGTAAAAAAGTGTTGCCATATTTTCCTAAATTAAACAATTAACCTGTATAAAAATTAAGCACTTAGGGGAAGTACGTCCAAAATGACACATAGTTTTGTTTTTGTGTCATAACGTTTTTCCTGGTATTTAACAGCACTGCCATAGTTTATATCAATAATATTTGGTCCTTCAGTTATCGAAACACATACACACTTCTATCAAAATATCAACCAAAAAAATATTAAAAAATAATTAGCGGAGACTAGTCAAAATTCATTTTGTCCATATGCATCGGACAAAATGACATATTGCTAATGGACTAAATGACACATTACAAAATTATTGCTTTAATTCGCAAATGAAACATCTATTTCTTCTTGGATTGCTGGTGTATGAAATGTGAACCCAGATTGAACACTTTACACACGACAATCGGTCTTCTCCGGGCTAAGAGTGTGAATGAAGGTTGTTACAAGATATACAAGTGCAGTTTTCTTCATCGCTGTAGGAAACATTAGGAAAATCGTCTTCATCTTTAATATCTTCGAACAAGTTCAGTGTCCTAGCATTCTTATTTTACCGGGAGAGCTTTAGGAGGATTTTTGTAGTTAATCAAACATTTGAGGAGCATAAGCCAACACTAAGTATGCCACACACCCTAATGTTATTTTGTCCAATTTTATGTATGTCGTTTTGTCCGTATAGCAATTTAAAAAATAAAAATTTGAAATAAATATGTAAAGGCAAGCGAAACGATGATGAGCTGAGAGTGGGGCAATTTGGGGTTGGGTCTCGTAATCACCGGGGTCACTTACTGGCCAGTTTTATGGAGAAGGAGGGACTCTACATGATGAACTCCTTCTTTAAGAAGCGAGAACACAGGAAGTGGACCTGGATGAGCCCAGATGGTGTAACCAAAAACGAGATTGACTTTATCATGTCGACTAAGAAGCATATATTTAATGATGTCTCTGTGATCAACGCGGTTAAAACCGGAAGCGATCACCGCCTTGTAAGGGGCATATTAAATATAAGCGTCAAGCTAGAGCGATCTCGATTGATAAAGTCTACGCTCCGACCGGCACCGATCCAACTCCAAAACCCCGAGAGCTTCCAGCTCGAACTGCAAAATCGTTTCGATTGCCTACCCAGCGACGTGGATGTGGATGAGTATAACGACGGGTTTGTGGCAGCTGTCTATTCCACTGGGTCAAAGTTCTTTAAGACCCAGCGGAAGAAAGGCAATAAGAGGCTCTCTGATCCAACTCTAAAGCTCATGAAGGAAAGGAGTGAAATGGTTCTACAATCCCCAGAAGATGCCGCATCATATCGCCGGCTCAATAGACAAATCTCCAAGTCGATCACCCGCGACATACGCCAATTTAATACCAACCGTATTAAAGAGGCTATTGACCGGAACAAAGGCTCTAAAGTTTTTGCGAGAGATTTGTCTATTGGTCAGAGCTGGCTTGCGAAGCTGAAGACTGGGGACGGTAGGATCGTTTCATCCAAACCTGAGCTTTTGAGTGAGATAGAGAGCTTTTACGGACAGCTGTACACATCAACACGAAGACCCATCTCCAATTTAGCTAACGACCCACGAGCTAAATTGACTCGACACCATACCGAAGATATACCGGACGTCAGCCTGTACGAGATTAGGATGGCTCTCAAACAACTCAAAAACAATAAGGCACCAGGCAATGACGGAATAACAGCCGAACTCCTGAAGGCGGGTGGGAAACCAGTCCTTAGGGCCCTTCAAAAGCTGTTTAATTCCGCCATCTTTAGAGGCAAAACGCCAAAGGCATGGAACAGAGGTGTGGTGGTGTTGTTCTTCAAAAAGGGTGACAACACCCTGTTAAAGAATTACAGACCCATCACGCTTCTGAGCCATGTCTATAAGTTGTTTTCGAGAGTCATCACAAACCGTCTCACACGCAGGCTCGACGACTTCCAGCCTCCTGAACAAGCCGGATTCAGAAAAGGCTTCAGCACCGTAGACCACATACACACGCTCCGTCAAGTTATACAGAAGACCGAAGAGTACAACTTGCCCCTCTGCTTAGCGTTTGTGGACTACGAAAAGGCCTTTGATTCGATCGAGACGTGGGCTGTACTACAGTCTCTCCAGCGGTGCCAAGTATACTACCGGTACATCGAAGTGTTGAAGTGCCTGTACGAAAACGCCAATATGTCAGTTCGCCTCCAGGACCGGAGCTCGAAGCCGATTCCATTGCAGCGAGGAGTAAGACAAGGAGATGTTATCTCACCTAAATTGTTCACCGCTGCACTGGAAGATGTTTTCAAGGTTCTGGACTGGAGGGGATTTGGCATTAACATCAATGGCGAGTACATCACTCACCTTCGGTTTGCCGACGATATAGTGGTCATGGCTGAGACCATGGAGGACTTAAGTACTATGCTCGATGATCTCAGTAGAGTCTCTGAAGATGTTGGTCTTAAGATGAACATGGACAAAACGAAGATCATGTCGAACGTCCATGTGATACCAACTCCAGTGAAAGTTAGAAACTCTACACTCGAAGTTGTTGACGAATATGTATACCTGGGACAAACAGTCCAGCTGGGTAAGTCCAACTTCGAGAAGGAGATCAATCGTCGAATCAGACTGGGTTGGGCGGCGTTCGGGAGACTACGCAATATCTTCTCGTCCAATATACCGCAGTGTCTCAAGTCGAAAGTCTTCGACCAGTGTGTGTTGCCAGTGATTACTTACGGATCTGAAACGTGGTCGTTCACTATGGGACTCATTAGGAGGCTCAGAGTCACTCAACGAGCGATGGAGAGGGCAATGCTCGGGGTTTCTCTGCGAGATCGCATCAGGAATGACGAGATCCGCAGAAGAACGAAAGTGCAGTCACTTTCGTTCCTGGCGATTCTTCGGGCTACGTCAGTACGTAGCCCGAAGAATCGCCAGGTTGAAGTGGCAGTGGGCTGGCCATATTGCCCGGAGGACCGATGACCGGTGGGGTCGGCGTGTTCTCGAGTGGCGACCACTGGACGCACTGGACGGCGCAGCGTGGGAAGGCCCCCCACAAGATGGAGCGACGACCTTGTAAAGGTTGCGGGTGTCCAATGGATGCGGACAGCTCACGACCGATCTTTGTGGAACTCTCTGGGGGAGGCCTATGTCCAGCAGTGGACGTCAATTGGCTGATGATGATGATGATGATGTAAAGGCTTCTTTTTCTAACAGTAAATTGTGCAATCAAAAGATAAATCATTGCGACATGAAAAAAATGGTACATCGAAGGGTACAACACCAAAAAAGATAACAAATTATCAAAAACTTTATAGGCAAGAAAAAAAGTCACAACGCGTGAATACTTATTTTCCGTCATGCCAACGGCACTAATTAAGTAGATGCGTCCAAAAGTTGCCAGACCATAGGAAACCGTTATAGCTGCATAGTGTCACTGTCAGTTTCGTTTTAAAGTGTGCCAAATTCAAAATAACCCGCATGTGTCGTTTTGTACGTATGTGTCATTTTGGACGTATTTCCCCTAAGCATAAAATGTGCCTAAATTCTAGATGTAGAATCTTAAAAAAAAACCCACATAACATAATTCAAAATATGGAAAATAAGGCTTTGAAAGCAAAGAGGGGCATATCAAACTAATATGCCTCAATGGTACTCAAATAGATTTAATCAAGGAGATGCAAGTAGAATAATCATCGGAGACTATCGTGAAATACTACCTACAAACGAATGTAGTAATTTAATGTAAACAATCCTGGGAAATGGCGGGGATTGTGTCGTGTGTTTGTTTTACCATACGTTTGAAATTCAAGCTATGAATTCTAATACTGAGCAACTATGCAGAATCAAAGGGAAACTATGCCAAACACAATTTCAATACTCGTTGGTGCTAGTGACATGACAATAATAACGGGCTTTGCTCGGTTTAAATTCAGACACTATGAATATATTCATATATAAACACCGAAAGGTACAAATTAGAATCTTGTAATAAGTAATATAATGGCAGCTGCTGAATAAACAGAAATCAGTGTTCGTTTCCATTTTCTATAAGTTAATATTACCATTTACTTTTTCAGTAGATACCTGACCTGCATATAACGGCTAACGACAAAGGTCTTAACTAGTAGGTATAATTTATTTTATAGTAAGAACTCGACCGTTATTAATATGGTTATGTGCTAAGAATCTAAACTATATACTCGATCTTAGTAGATACCAGTCCAATTTCTAGGATATAAAAGCTTCTATAATCATAGTATTGTGACTACTCAAATTATTTTATGTATTATTTTGATTTGTAGTTGTAACAAATCAAAATAATACATAAAATAATTTGATTTATTCCATAAAACTTAATTCTTAACTGTGTTTTTGAAAAATGTAAGTATTGTAAGTAGGTAGGTAAATACTTGTTGACCAAGTATGAATTTTGAAAGGATCTCTGATAATATTGAATATGGAGGAGGCGATGAGATGCTTTACATCATCATCATCATATCAGCCAAATACGTCCACTGCTGGACATAAGCCTCCCTCAAAGATTGCCACAATTACCGGTCTTGGGCCACCCGTATCCAATCCAGCGGACTCCTGCGATCTTCACCAGGTCATCAGTCAACCTTGTGAGGGGCCTATCCACGCTGCGCCTTCCGGTACGTGGCTGCCACTCGAGAACCTTTTTGCCCAAACGGCCATCGGTTCTACGTACAATGTGCCCCGCCTACTGTCAGTTAGCATTAGCGATTCGGAAAGCTATATCGGTAAGTTTGGTTCTGCTGCGGAAGATCTCATTCCTAATACGATCTCGCAGAGAGACTCCTAGCATAGCCCTAGATGCTTTGCATTAAAAGTTAATTCAATTTTGCTGTAATTATTGAAATTATCGACAAAATATTGAAATACGATAAGATTTGTAATACAAGCGTGGAGGTCTCTTTTTGACACTAATAATTACATAAGGACTTCCATTTGTATTACAAGTTACAAGCTTTCGAGAAATGGGCCCCAAGGGCCGTGGGGGCTGTAGTGTTTACTAGCTTTTATAAATAATTATTTTGACGTCAAATATTTTTAAATCGCAGCACTGGTGGCGTGGTGGCCCATTTACCCATAAATATTCTTATAAAATAAGCACAGTGACAGTACCACGAAGAAATCTGATCCGGGATAACAGTTTCCGAGTACGTTCAATTAATTTGAAAAACATTCGTTAATTTTATTAATGCGCGAACCTAAATCTACGATCGGCGAAGTGATCGCGGGCGCCTTCTCATTTTCGAAATTAGCAAATGAATAAAAACAAACTGCTGGTAACCGCCAACAGAGCGGACAAGATAAAGAAATATACGGAGAGGTGCTGCATTCGAGAGGCAAGATAACACCATTAACGCCGGGGAGGCTGAAGAACAAAAACAATAGAAGGAGACAGGAGAAAACCCTTCCAATACAAAATGGCTAGCTTTGAACGATCTTCAAAGCAAATTAGACCTTACTACAAAACAATGATGCTTAAAATATGTTTACAAGTTGCGTATTCTTATGGTATTATTTCGCAAATCAGCTCCACTGCAAAAGGTAGTGTAACAAGGACAGAGCATGATTGTAATGATAGCGAAATGAGTGGAGTAAGTTTTTCTCAGCCACCCAGCCAGCAACATAATTAATGATGCTCGTGTTGGAGACGAATTTATAAATTGGCTTTATTCGCCTTAACAAAGGATATGCGTGATAGGACTGATAGCGTACGCAGGGTTTGCGTATCTAGTTTTGAACTTACTTCTTCAAGTCTGAGACAAGTGCTTTAATTGCGAAATCAATGCGTATTACGCTAAAATATTTAAATTACATAAGATACAAATGTTATTGTAGGTAAATTTATTCCAGATGCTCAATCGCTCGGTAATAATATCTGAATAAACACCGTACACTTAAATAAAATATATTTACATGGAATACAAATGGACTTAAATGTTAGCGAGGCACAAGCTACTGTAGTAAATGCTAGCTTGGTTTAAAATATGAATAAAATATTAAGTATGGGTTAGAAAAACTCTATTTTCTTAGTGAATAAAATTAAACCTATATTTCATTATCTTGTATCAGGCATTGAATATGTACTACACATATCATAATCAGAGAGATTATATACTTACATCAAAAAGCAATTAGTGTATGTCTATATGAAATTGAACAGTAAGACAACAAATCAATAACAATTATGTAGTACAGATGAATTTGGAAGTATGATATGTACCTAGTTGTCCAACGATAGGCTACCTACAGAATACGTTTAGGTGACATGTTTCAATCAATTAGGTTTGTAGTTAGGTATCAATTCTGGACAGAAAATGGGACTTTGGCGAGCATTTCCGGCAGCTTGCTCCCCGGATTATCGGAGCGGCTTCGGCTCTGTCAAGGCTAATGCCAAATGTGGGAGGGCCATCGGCGGCGTGCCGTCGCCTCTACGCAGGAGTGGCCAGAAGTATGGCTCTGTACGGCTCACCAATTTGGGCCGATAAATTAAACGCAGCAAACAGAGCCATGCTGCGAAGACCGCAGCGGATAGTCGCCATTCGCGTATGTAGGGCCTATGTGACGGTGGCAGGGGCGGCGGCATTTGTTATGGCAGGGACCCCACCATGGGAACTGGAGGCAGGAATTCTCGCCGAGACTCACAAGCAAAGAGTTAGGAGCCGAACTACGGGAGAATATCCTGCACCCGCGGAGCTAAGGGTTGCCCATAAAAGGGCAGTAGAACGGATGAGGGTCCAGTGGAGGAACGACTTGGAGGACTCCCTCTATGGAGTTCGCACCATAGGGGCACTGCTCCCGTCGTTCGACCGCTGGCTTGACCGCAAACACGGCAAGGTGGGCTTTAGGCTAGCGCAGGTAATGACTGGGCATGGATGCTTTGGTCATTACCTGCACAGGATAGGGAAGGAAGCCACAACAGCGTGTCATGAATGCGGCGACGGAGATGATACGGCCCAGCACACATTTGAGGTGTGCAATCGCTGGGCCGCGGAACGGCAGGACATGAGCACTGTTCTCGGAGTGGGGGATCTCTCGCTACACATAGTAGTAGCTGCGATGCTGGAAAGCGAGAGATCCTGGGACGCAGTATCGTCCTTCTGCGAAAAGATAATAACTGGGAAAGAAGCAGCTGAGAGAGAACGCGAGAGCAGTGCTCATGCTCTTCCAATGAGGAGAAGACGACGGGGGAGGAGACGTGCACAATTTGCAAATGCACAAAACGCCCTCCCCCAATAGGACCAGCGGGTGGGGGACCCGCAAAGTCTGGTCATGGATGTACGGAGGGAGGGTCATGCGTATCTGACTCTCCCCTTTAATGGTGCGGGTATTCCGGCAACCATAAATTGCTAGAACCGCCGGGGGGATGTCATGGTAGAGTGCCAGATCGATCCCAAGACATCCCCCTTAAACGGCAGGTGACGGATACGCCGGAGTGGTTTTTTAGTGGGTAGGGCCGCACTCTTCCCCCCTCTCGGTATGAGAGGAGGGTTAAGACAGGCGAGTCCCACATACGCCCCCCCATATGGCCTTCCCCCGGCCGGGGGGGATCATGCGTAACAGCATTCTTCCACTCCGTCAAAAAAAAAAAAAAAAAAAAGGTATCAACCTAACTACAGTAAGTAAGTAGTACAGCATAAAACACATTTCTAGCGTGTTTTAAGCCAAACGTATTGAATACCTACTTAAAGTATGAAAGTTGGTGGATAGAGGAAAACTTATCTGGTGGTAAACATTTCCCGTAGATCAAGAACGTTTATAATTCTAAACATTCGAGAAATTATGAAGAAGGAAAACATATATATGCCATTGTAGCGTAATATACATTGTACACGCACAAATACCTACAGTAAATATTGCAAGCAACATTATTAGATTTCTAGTTGAGCTTTACTGAAAACTGGGAAGGCTCTTCAAAGGAAGCTTCAAATGATAGGAACGATACTGTGTATAAGCGTGAAGACACATTTATCAGCATGCGTTATGCGTACCTACGCATTTTGTCTATAGAAAATGGTCGTTTAGTATGAGACTGCGTCCAGCTTTCCGCACGCGTACGCATGCTTACACGTTTCATAATAAACGGCCAATTTCAATAGACAAAATGCGCACGCATGCTGATATATGTGTCTTCACCCTAATGCACCACTTATATGCGTAAAGTATAATCTTGATCCAAATTCCTTTCTCAGCAATAAATAAAACCAATAAACATCTCGGGTCGTAATCGTAACTGTGAGAGTATTTGTTTCGCATATAATAATGGCATATTTAGTAGGTATTATCAGTTAATACGGAGAGGTTGGCATAAATCCGCGCTCGCGCAATCTAGCATCGCGCCTCGCCCCGCCCCCCGCGAGTAACTCACTGCTATCGGACCCGAATATTGTTAATCAGTGTATCATTAGCTTGGGTCCAGTGCACACTGGTTGTATATTTATTTCACTATTGTTCTAATTTATCAGCATCACAAAAATGTTAGTCAATTCGACCAACTGGCAGATTTCCCACTGCCCAAACGGTTAACCTAAGGATCAAAGAAGGAAGAGGGGACGAGACCCTTGCGTTGGTTTGAAGCAAGGAGGAGGAAAATAAACAAAATTGTTCTAGCCATTATGGCAAGATTTTTTTGACTTGTTGGAAGTATTTCCAAGGTACGTATTGAGTTGAGCGGTTGACTTATAAACACAATTTTGTTTATTTTCCTCCTCCTTGCGTTGGTTTGAAGCAAGGAGGAGGAAAATAAACAAAATTGTTCTAGTCATTATGGCAAGATTTTTTTGATTTGTTGGGAGTATTTCCAAGGTACGCATTGAGTCGAGCGGTTGACTTATAAACACGGATTCTTTGGCGACGACGTGTCTAAAATTAGATGCACAATCCTCCCTGCTGACCCATTTGGATTGATCACCCGGTATATAAATAAACACAAACAGATATAAGCAACACAAACGAAATAGTACATTACGACACAAGTGCGAAAAACATGAAATTCGAAACGAGTGGCGATGTTTAGGCGAGTCCCTATCGGTCGTGTTTTAAATCGACACGAGTTACGAATTTCGTTATTGCACTTGTCTCGTAAGACGTTTTTTTAGTGCAGATGGCCCTCCGAAGTTTTGGATCTGACATAAAATGACACACTTCTCGCACTAGAGCCTAAAAAAAAGGCACCATCTGCACTAAAAAGAGACGTTTTGTAATTTGTTACCCTTTAACGTAATAAAACAGGTTAATTAAAATATTAGTTAACGCGTAAATCGGTATAAACGATAAGAAGACTATGGTACACATTTGTTATAAAATCGAATTATCATTCCCATGTTCTTATAAAAATGGTAATGAAACCACCGCGTGTGGATCGAGCGCTAAGCCGAGCAGATGGTGACTCGCCCGCGCGATAGCTCCATAGCGCACCGAGCGATACAGATAAAACTAACGGGGAGGCGCTGCTATAAATCCAAAAACGAAGAAACGATCACTCTGTCCTGCTCGCGCACGGGAAAAAACTAACCCCTTCCGCCGTGTCCCTCTCGTTCCATATAGTGAGGTCATAGTGACTTGGCTCAAAAAGCATGAAATAAAAATAGATTGATTAAAAATCAATATCGTAGGTACTGTAAGGTAGAGATAATATTGTGCATAAGTGCACATAGTGTGCACAAGTGCTGGCTTTTCAGTCGAAAGTACAATAATATACTCTAGGTCTTAGCGGTCCGGAAATACCACATGCAAATTCTTTTGAAAGTTCTGAGAGTATTAAAAATAATATTCGGAACTCGATTTGCTATGCAACAGAAAATACTGTTGACTAGGTACCAAAATATATTATGTAAATATTTAACGATAAACGGGACTTAATCCCGTAAACTTACTTTAAATATTATCCCGACGTTTCGTGCATGACGTTAAACCCGTGGTCGCAGGCGAGAAAATGTATTACCTTCTATCTTCGCGGGTTTGGGTAGGTACTACCCTCACATGGGCTTGATTATTCACTTCTAGACTAGGCCTACACACAACCCCCCGTGGGGTGCCCACCTAGTCGTGGTGGAGGGGCTCAGTAACCGTGGACTGGTCACCCACGGTGAAGCGAAGAGGCACCCGGGGCCGGCCAGTTTTGGGCAGCCGGCTGGCCCGAGGAGGACGCTCCAAGTGGGCTCACCGAGCCCGCTTAGGACGCGTGGAGGTGGACCGCAGAGGAAGAGGAGTGTCGGTGTTGTCGTTGCCGCTCTCCCTATCCTCTGCGGCCGAGGTGGGATCGCAGGGGGAGAGGCGTGATGGTATTACGGAGCGCCACTCTCCCTACCCCCTGCGACCTTGGCGGGGCCGTTCCGCCGTAACGGCGTCGGTGGGGCTGCAGAGGAAGAGGAGTGTCGGTGTTGTCGTTGCCGCTCGCCCTATCCTCTGCAGCCGAAGTGTGGTCGGCGGCATAACCACAGACCTGATATGCCGCCGGGTGCCGGGAAATCTTCCGGCACCTACAGTCTCCTTGTGGCGGTCTCGGGAGGGTCCGCCACAATGCATCATGGAGACCGAGGAGGGAGGCGCGCCCAACCATCTGGCGCGCCCAGCGTGGAGGGTCTTCGGACACCAACGAAGGAGCTGCCGGCAAGCAGCTGCCGCCGGCGGGGTTGCGAATGTAAGCGAGAGCGTTCTCGTAACCCCGCCAAAAAGGCGACGAGGTGGCATATGGGGGGGTTTTTTAGTGGGTATACCGTAGGCCTCATTAGCCAAACGGGAGTCCCACATAACCGCTCGGGTCCCCTCCCGCACCCGGGCGGTATGCGTAAAGCATTTCTCCCCCCTAAACAAAAAAAAAAAAAAAAAAAGGCCTACACACAACAATCACAACGTCCAAAATCCCTTTTGTCCTTAAAATAAGAGCTATAATCGTGAAAGTTTTATACAAATGCCTTTAATACATATATAAAACTTTTTTCTATTCTCGGTGAAAAAAAAAACAGATATCGGTTCCAATGAAAAATTAAACATAAAAATAACGTTGATTGTTGAAATTCTAGTAGGGTAACAACATAGCATTTAATTGCCAGCGTCCTTTTTTGGTTGTGTTGTGAGACTTGTGAGTCGGTTAAAACTCGTTCCAGAGCTCCGCTAAAGACCGCTATAAGAAAACAATGTTAAAAAAGACAATCTCATCTATGAGGAGTAAAGGAAGTAAACTTAACAACTCACCACTCTGATAATAGTTATAATTATTAAGATAGGTATGTATCATATCACTTTTTCATAATCATATTATATACAGTACCTACTCGCAAGAGCCAATTCCTAATGTGCGCACTGTAGAGCAATAAAGTATTTTACAAGTGATACAAGAATGTACTGCAATCGGCGCGCCGGATCTTGCTCGTTGCTTTAACTTTATAAATACTGTGCTATTTATTTCTGGAAATCAGCCGAGCCTCATCAATACTGGTTCAGGTGTTCGATGCTCGAATAAACCTAAGTTCAATTTCAAGTACAAAGTGTTGCAGCTTCTAAAGGTCACTATTAACACTATCTTCTTGGTAAAGCGTGTGAAAGGTAGCGAAACTTTGATCTTTCGCTTAGCGTTATCCTGACAAATATCAAGGTTTGCTTTCCGCGCGAGACTTCTGCGCTTAGTCCACTTTTGAGCATCCTTATTTGTGTTCTGTTGACTTTCAAATTTGCAACACCCACTTTCCTACTTTCCAAAGGATAATCCTTAGAATATGACGCCGTGAATAAATAAAAATTTACAAACTACTCTTTTACAACTATCTATAGTTGTGAGTTATTTTGACAGCCTCCGTAACCTAGTTGGTAGTGCATGAAGCTGTAGGTTCTGGGATCGAATTCTGGCGAGGTTATAATTTGTGTATTTATTTATCACAGATAATTGTTCCTTGCTCATGGCTGTGTATTTATTTAAGTATCTATCTGTCTATTAAATATATCGTCGCTTGGTACCCACATCACAAGTTTTAATTGAGGTTACCGTGGGACTAAATGGATTTGTTCGAAGATTTTTATATATATTTATAAACATAGAAGAGTGCCGATGGTAAGTTGGACGTAGGTCTCACAGGAACCAATTAACACGTATTTGTCATTTTAATTAACACCTTAAATCAAAACAAACAATTCGTGTGGATTGGTTCCTGTTTGCAGAACTACGCCCAGTTATGGATTAGTTAAAGGCTTAAAGGTATAATAAACATTCTGTCCTAGATACACTTGACTAAACAGGTAAGTTTAAAACTATTAAAAAGTTCAAATAAACGTTCTTAATTAGAAGCAGAATTATAATTGAATGCGCTTGCACACCTCTCTCATCGTATCGTATATCACACTCGGGCAGTGGCCGGCGACACGCATGTGCGTCCATTCATTGCGTATAAGGACCGGGCTTGTAGCCCCGACACCGACAAGCCGTGTAAACTCGCTACTGCTCGCAACTTAGGTTTTTAAGGTATAAGGAAATCCATTTATTTTATAGAATACTTAGAATGCGTGTAGAAATAGTAAATGGTGCGACTACGAGTATGTGCGCATTTTAGTAAGTTTAGTTTTATCTTTTCTAACTTTTCCAGTCACGTAAATTCGTCCAAGAATACGGTGAACCAGCTAAATAACTTACAGTATGATTGAAGCCGTGTGGTGACGGCAGTAAGAATACATTTGTCACCACCCAAACTCCTCCTGCGGGTGTCGTAAAAGTCCACTAAGGGATTGAAGTGTCACTGGCCATTATTTGATTAAAGATTGATTTGATGATGGGCAGCAGCGTCATCATAGTGGACACATTACTGCGATCGCCAATCCGCTTGCCCAGCGTGGCGATTACGGGCATATACCTCCTAATGCGCCTATAATATGCATAGTTAATAGGAGAGGCCTATGTCCAGCAGTGGACTATCCTAGGCTGAGAATAAGAATTAGAATAAGAATAAGAACGATTTATTTGCAGAAAAAGGGTTTGTACATCGATGTTCGTAAATATACATTGGTCCACCTTCTCCAGTTGTTTGTAACAACATGCAAATACATTTCATGATGATGATTCCACTATTTCCAGTGTTTTTCACCATTGAAATCTAATTGGAAATTTCGTACCTATGTACGAAATTTCCAATTAGATTTAAATGAGTATTTATTTTTAGATAATATTTTGCTGTAACTCACAAGGTTTTACTTCTTCTAATTTAATTGTTATGGTTCCGAGAGTTCTGGATTGGGCGTTAGTGCGACGTACGCTTCTGACACGGGCTAAGGCTTAAAGTATGCTGCAGTATTGGTTCCATGACATCAGCAACGCAGTTTGTTATACTTAGATCTAAACTGCAAATGCATGCTGTATTTACAATATCTAGGACATAGTTTTCTAAAATAGTGCGTGCCGTTCCCACAATAAGCGCTGATAAGGGACAGGTACACGGTACAGGCCCTGGTTGTTGGGGGTGCATTCACATCACATGAGATAATAAACACTGGAATATTAGGGAGTAGTACAGATAGTATGAAGGTTATCTTCTAAGAATTAAATATCTATAGGTAAAGCCTAAAAATGTCTGACATTTCTCAAATCTACATTAATAGGTACCCTCAAGGTGGCATTGAAAATTCCACCGTTTCCCTACGCCATGTTCTTCACAATGTAATCAAGTGCCGCTCCCAATAAAAGGAAATCAGGCCGGCCTAATAACGTATTTCAACGTCACATTGTGGTTGACTTAATATAGGATTTAGCTTAGTCCGTTAGCGGCTCGTTCTTCAGTAAATCATCAGGACGTGGCAATGCCTACCGCCGGCCAGCGTCGCATAAGGCAATAACATTCATTCACACGTTCGTCAACTTAATGTGCCAACGAGAATCAAAAAGGCCCTTAAAGTGAAAGGCACTTATGCCATTACTAACACAACTCCTATATGCACACGAGTATGAACGTCTTAAGCAACATTACCGTAAGATTTTATTACTTTAATAGATACCTTATTAAAAACATCTAAACCGTATCAATAGCTACACTATTCAACGCAAAATAAATTTGCCGTTTAGCAAGAGTAAAACTTAAAGTTTGTTGTTAATAAGGCGTTTCAGACATAATACTGCGACAAGAAAACACCCTTACTGACAACATAAAATGTGTTGTCTTTTGCTTGAAAATGCTTCAAAAGTTTCAAAATTAACTTACAATTTTTGTATTAATATCGTCAGAAACGCGCCAATGAATTGATTTAGGTACCTACTTTAGTTTCAACGGCTATACGATAGGTACTGGGTTTTAGAGTTCCAGTTTGTGACTGTACATATAATGAAGGCTACGTTTGCATATGATTTATTTTGATACGGGCGATACGGCGTAGGTAATTGACTAATATAGTACTTAATTGTAATTGCAGTAACTTAATTTAGCGGATAACAAATTGTCAACGGTTAGTCACGGTACGCACGATTACGGAAATTTTTGTACAAAATTTACAATTACTCTGTACATGTAGTAACAAGAGCGCTGTCCTGTACCTAGCAGGTTCAATAACCCATATCCCGAAATGCAAATCTTTATTGGGTGATACTATTTCTGCAGTTACATGCGCGCTCCACCTGTGAGGGTAGCGCGTGGGAACGCTCCCTAATTATCCCGGCACATAACGAGTCTAATTCGCGGGCTGCGCCTGCGTGCCCGGCGCCCGGCTCTCACGCACGCATTGTCTTCGGTAATTGCCGATCCTGTTCAATTTGTTGGATTTGTTGCCTCTCCGCACTGTGATTCCTTTAAGTGGCCACTTTCAATTGCTTAGTAAATCGTATGCGAGCTTAGTTCGCCGTTTTTAAGGGGTGGAAGTTTGCGTCAACATAGTTACGCGCCCATAGAGTTTGTTTCTTAGGAGGGTATGCAAACGCGGTTAAGTTTTTGCCGAAATTACATGAGAAAACAAAACTATCATAATAACAGCCTTTCAGTAGGAACACCTTGAGGGACTTTTTGAAAATTTGGAGCTCTTGAACGTCTTTAAATTCGGTTGGTAGTTTATTGTACAAACTTACCCCTTGGTTACGTACACAGTGTTTAGCCACTTGCAATTTTGGGCAGAAATTATTAGTAACAATTTTTAATCTTGTTGCCAGGCGAACTTGTCTCTCCTCATCTGTTTCATTAAAATTTTTGAAGAAATATGTCAATAGAACATGTACATACAAACTGGGTAATGTTAGAATTTGACAATTATTAAAATGTTCTCTACAAGAAGCCCACTGACTGAGGAATACGCATCATTGTTCTAATAGCGCGTTTCTGCAAAACAAAAGCTCTATTTATATTGTACTTAAAACTATTACCCCAGAACCTAACACTATACCTCAGTTTAGATTCCACTAGGGAGTGATAAACCGTTTTTAGGTGTTTAATATCTAGTTCATCTCTTAAACTCCGTATAGCATAACAAGCTGAACATATACTGCTTTCAATTTCCTGTAACTCGTCTTTCCAATTTAATTGTGAGTCAATGCATACTCCTAAAAACTTTACAACATCTACTTGATTAATTTTACTACCATTTACACTTACACATAGGGCTGCCAACCATAGTTCACAAATATGCGGTACATTCGCGAATGAATTGCGGGACATGGCTATAAAATGCGGGACGCATGCTCCATGCATGCAAATGCATGAAAAAGTGTATCAACTGATAAAAACCGACCAAGTGCGAGTCGGACTCGCGTACAAAGGGTTGAACCCTTGCAGAGCAGTAAATGTAAAAACATACTATAGGTACACTTTTTACAGATTTTCCTGTAAACTATATACATTATACATACATACGTCGCACTCCAGCGGGCAGTTTGGTGGCATGTCAAAATGATAGATAAGGTTCACAAATACATCAATTCATTTTCAAATAAGTAGAAGTATTCGTACTTAGTATTTGGTACCTAGTATTTATAATGTACAATTCTAAATATATTAGAAACTAAAGTAGTACGTTAGTAACGTATTATTTTTTAGTATTCATTCAATTTTAAATAAAAATACAATTGACTAGTATTTAAAATATTTAATTTACTTAAGTAGATATGTTATGCGAATATATTATTAATATTTTTCCTAAATTCGGTTTCGGTTTAAAGAATTTATTCTCATAAGAACAAAAATAAATACATGTTCACTTAAATGAGAACTTACAAGCTAGTTATAAGTACACAAGTAACATGCAGCAATTGTTAAGAAAGAAAAAAGGATTAAATAAGATTAAAAAAAAATTGATAATAATAATAAATTGAATATAAAAGTGAAATTCATGAATCATGATAATTAAACTAATGACATGCAGTATCTATATAGGTATTTTTTAAATACTATCATATAAAATAATGTTTGAACTTTATTTTTTTTGTAATTAAATGAAAGATGTTGTCTATTTTATAACAATTGTGTCAAATATGTATTTTTTAAGGTGTTTCTTAAACATGTTCATGGAATTTAGAGTTCTGATAGCTATTGGCAGTTTATTATAAAGGTTCACTCCTCCATGCGTCAGCGTTCTCTTGCCGTAAAATTCTGTTCGAGATTTAGAAATTTGTAAATGCTGTAGGTATTCCTTCCTTTTGCTATATTTGTTTGTTTTTGTTTTAAATGTGATTTGTGTATGTATACGTTTTTTTATGATTTTATGTATTAAAAGGCAGGTTTTAAAAGTGTATAACTGTGTTAGGTGCATTTTTTTAGTTTCTTTGAATAGTTTATTTGTTGAGGTGAGGTATGGGTAGTTAAACAATGTTTTGATTAGTTTGTTTTGTACAATTTGAAGTCTCTGTAAATATGTGGTCGCAGCGTTACCCCACATCTCTATAAGGTATTCAAGATGGGACTTAATCAAGGAATTGTAAATTATGTACTTTACCCGGCGTGGAAAACAGCCTACTGTACGCCGAAGTGAGCCAGTCAGTTGAATAATTTTAGTACGTAAACTTTCGATATGCTCTTCCCAAGTTAGTTTACGGTCCAAAAGGAGTCCAAGATACTTTTCAGACTTACTTTCGTGCAATGTCTGACCATCGATAACAAGAGGATTGTGATTTGGTAGTTTTTTATTTTTTGCTGAAAATATGATATAAGATGTTTTTGTCGTATTAATGGTAAGTAAGTTGTATTTCAGCCATTCAGACAGTTTATTTAGATCCTCTTGAGCTTGTGTGATAAGGTGGTGAAGGCTTTGACCGAAGTAAAAAAGGCAAGTGTCATCAGCGTATAATGTTATTTGACCATGGAATGTCAAATCTTGCAGGAATGGCAAAACTGAGCAGTGGGCCTAGAATGGAGCCTTGAGGAACACCATATTGTATAATTTTACAGTTACTCTGTGAATGTCCAAATTGCACCGTTTGATATCTATTTGAAAGGTATGATTCTAACATTTTAAATACAGTTCCGTTTATTCCTATACCTCTAAGCTTACCTAGCAATAGGGAGTGACTTACAGTGTCAAACGCTTTTTCAAGATCTATAAACACTCCCAGGACTATCTTTTTCTTGTCTATGTTTGATTTTATTTCAGTAACTAGATCTACCGTGGCTGCGAGAGTATTTGATCTAGGTCTAATTCCGTATTGTCGCTCGTACAAGAAATTTATGGAATCTAAATATGCCTCAAGACGATGATAAATTATTTTTTCTAGTATTTTTGATAAGATTGGCAAAACAGAAACGGGGCGGTAGTTTTCACAAGAGTGCTTACTCCCCGATTTAAAAATAGGTGTCACTCTAGCTATTTTCATACTGTCCGGGAAGTAACCCTCTCTAAGGCATTTATTTAGACACGACGTTAAATCTGTGAGTATTATTTTGTGGATACATTTAAGGCTTTTCGTGCTTATACCGTCAGTCCCAGTACTAGTGTTTGAGTGTAGTGATTTAATAATTTTGCTAACTTCAGCTTCTGTGCATGGACTGAAAGTAGTAAATCTGGTTTCGGTGTCTTTATTTGATATTGTGTTTATTGTATTATTATGGTACCTAAAAGGTATATTATTAGCTAGTGAGTTTCCTATATTAGAAAAGAAGTCGTTAAAGTATTCACAAGTTTCTAACTCGTTATTCAAAGTACCCGTTTCAGCGTGTAGCTTTGGAGGAATGAGATTTTCTTTATATTTATTACAAGCCAAGGTGTTTATTAAGTTCCATATTTTTTTAGGTTTACTTTTACACTTGTTAAACGAATTACAGTAAAATTTGTTTTTAGATTTTCTTATATTAGATGTCACTTTATTTCGTACAATAATAAAATCTTTTTCAATGTTGCCATCATTTGGTTCTGCCTTTCTTTGGCGCCATAATCTGTTTCTAATTCGTATGTCATCCAATATCTGCTTATCAATCCAGTCATCCTGAGGTTCATTAAGTGTTTTCCATTTTATAGTCTTACTTTTATTTATTTGTGTCTTAATATACGCTTCTAGTACTTCATAACTGCTTTCTGTATTGTAAATTGGTGTTTCTTCCACGTTTTTGAAAAGTTTTTCATAGTTTACGGCTAAATACTGCGTTTTAGTTTTTGGTTTACGATTGATTTTTTTTTATTTCTATGTGTATTTGCTTGTGGTCTGAAAATGCAGAATCGATGATGGACATCTTGAATTGATTTAGCTTTAGATTGGTATGGACGTGATCCAATATAGTTTTTGTGGTATGTGTTTCTCTAGTACAGTGTTTAGCATCTATCTTATTCAGCGTTATAAATCCGGATCCTTTTATTATTTCTGTGTAGATTTTTGTATTTAATTCCCGTTTCAATATATCTATGTTAAAATCTCCAAATAGAATCAGTCTTCTCTTATGATTCAACTGTGTCTCCAATTCTTCGAAAAACGGCTGCATCGGGGTGTCCCCCGGCTTATATACAGCTCCAATGTCTATCCCAAATTTTTCTATATGCACCCACAGATAGTTAATACCGTCCTTATATATACTGTCTATTATGTTATGTTGTATTCTGTTATTTATATATATTGACACTCCACCTCCTATACGATCCGATCTGTAACAGCAGTAGTGTGTATAGTTTGGTAATTCTAGTAATTTTAAATCGTCTTCCGATTTTATCCATGTTTCTGTTAGGGGCTCGTGCATAAATCATGCGAGGTTTTTTCGGCTACTTTTTGACCCCCCCCCTCCCCCCTGGTGATGTTTGGTGAGTTTCTTGGCTACACCCCCCCCCCCTAGCAGTCTCACGTGTATTTTTTTCATTCAAGTTTTAACGTTCGCTCGCCGAAATTCACAATATTTATTAGTTTGTTCATCGTAGAAAAATACACGTGAGGTCTCCTTGTACCCCCCCCTCCCCTACCGTGATCTTTCGTGATGTTTTCTTGGACCCCCTCCCCCCCTATAGGACCACGCATGATTTATGCACAAGCCCTAGGATGACTACATGGGTTGTGTCTCCTATTCCTTTTAGAATACACTTCAATTCCTCCAGCTTCCCTTTTTTTTAAATACTTCTTGCATTAATATAGAGAAAGTTTAATGATGTTTTGCTTGAATTTATACTCTCGTAATTATCTACCAATTGGTGCTCTACTGCTTTTACTACCCTGTCAGCTTGTGATTTTGATGGTGTTTCAAGTTTTTTGGATCTTCTTTTACAATTTTTGGAATGCTTTTTATAAATTTGATTGATAGGTTTTCTTCACCGCTTTCTTGACGGCGCTGTAAATCATGTCTCAGGCCCTTGAGGTGCTCCTGCTGACCTGGTGTCTGGTCCGAATAAATCCTGACATTTTCCCGGCATTTTGATTTGTTGCGCAGTAGACTTATTGCTATAGAGCTTGATTCGAAGCATACTCTTACTAGTCGTTTCTTTTCGGCGCTATAACGCCCGAGCCGTAGTACTCTTGTTGGTTCTGGGCAGTCTTTGTACATCGTTTTAGTAATAGTTGTAACCTAAATTGCCGGCGGTCAACGGTCAATGAAGTGTGTTTTGGTTAACATTATTTGTAGTCTCAACCTCTTCGTTTTGAATTAGACTATTTATCATTTTTAGTGTCGATTCCCTTCCCGGGATTCAATTTTAAGACAATTTGTAATTTCAGATATACTTGTTTTCCTTTAGGGTGCAGGCGTACCTTTGGCAATTTGTTCATAGTCTTATTTATTACATTAAAGGAAGACAGCATTGGCAAATTCGAATTTTGCAAAAATTGTATGTTATTGTTTATCTCGGGGAAGTGTGTAATTGTGTATGAATGAACTTCACTTCCTCTTCTACGCAGGCTATAGCGAATATACGTTTTGCTTCTTTTCGACGAATTCAAATAAACTGTTACAAATACTAAATACATTTTATTACTCGTAAGTTAAGATTTTTTTTGTAAACCTTACGTTGCCACGAAACTGCCCGCTAGAGTGCGACGTATGTACATAAGGAACTATTTTCTGTAATTATTGCCAAATATTAAGCTCAGAACTTTCGATGTTATTATTGTTCATTGTTCCCTGAAAAACGGGACAATTGGCGTCCCGCGCGAACCCTTTGCGGGACCCATACTTCGAGGTCCCAGAATCGGGACGTCCCGCATATAGCGGGACGGTTGGCAGCCCTACTTACACACAACTTATCTCTTGTCTTTGAATTCGTTTTAAAAAGCATGACATTCGTTTTACCCATATTCAGTTTCAAGTTATTTACGTTAAACCATGCTTCAAAAGCATCAATTGTTTTCCTCGAAAGAATACTTAAATATGCACTTATCAATTATGTTTAAAAACGAATGGATTGTACAAAAGGCATCGTTTCAGATGCGGTGTTATTCATTCTAAACCGTAGGACGTAGGTTGTACCACTTTCTTCACATGCCCACCGTACAGTGCTACGAAATATATCCCCATCGTATGTAACTATGTCGCTACGAAACACGGAAAACAGCGACGTTTCGCGATATTCCATAACAGTGATGCTCGCGTCAATCATGACAGAGCTTCATGTAAATTGCTTTTATGCAGATTTCCAACAACACTACGTAAGTACAATAGATGCGCGCATTTCCCGTACAAAAGCTGTAAGTTTAGGTGCGCAAGCGCTGGGCGTTACGCCCCCGGGCGGCTGATGAAGACATCACGTCGTGCGCCAATTGATTAGTCGCGCGACGACCCGCGAGCGGCGCGGACGTGTTATTATGCGACGTTAGACACGCGTCCCGGTTACAACTTCATATTAATTCGCTAAGACTGTAGAGAGAAAACGGGTCTATAAAAGATGAACCATTTTTTTGAGTCCTTAGGTACGCAAAATATTAATAGATACTAATTATCAGCCTATCACTAGAGGGCGAAGGCTAAATCCATATTGGTAGCTTCTTGCCCGTCACTAATCTCCCAAATATTAAGACTAAATAAGTTCCGTTTTGTACAGAAATCCACCGAATAGTTCACCTCAGTTCATGCTAAATATTTTATTCAGTAAATTTATTTTTAACAGTTACACCACTATAATGACAAGCGACGTTGGTAAACTTGGTATTTTGCTTAGGTATACGTCGACGAATTTTCCAATTTATAATACCTACTCAGGAACTCATTTATCAAAGTAAAAAGTAAGGCAAACAAAGAAATATTATTAGTATCCTAACATGTTACGGTTTATACTGAAAATCAATCTTGACACTAATTCGAACTGTGCACAAAAGCCTTTAAATAACAGCTATACCTTCGTAATCCACTTACGCTTTACTCAAGTAACTAAATACAGGGACTTTACGTCAATGGCTGTTAGACTAAAAGGGAATTAAGTACCGATATAAACTCATTTAACTTGGCCAAAGCTACAGGTCAATGGGGGAATTATTGCTCGAATTACTCAGTCTAATCGCAGTCGGACGCATTCACGCGGGCTCGATAGAAATGCGACCATCGAGATGTTATTCCCATGAACACATAATTATGCAATTATATGTGAGGATGCAATCCATCCCGGCCTCGGAGCAATTAAGACGTGGAACTGAACGGAAATTTGGATATATTTTTCGTTAAGTTAAAAAAAGAAGATAGAGAAAAATAACATTATTATGTAGTTTTTTTATTTAGCAATAGGAAACTGTAAACGTCAACCGCATTAGAATGACCGACTTCATAGAACTACTAAATTTGACTTAAGACGACACACATAAATGGTCTAAAACTAGGGAACCGAATGATACGAACGAATCATAATTCGAAAGAGCTGCATGCGCATCATGCGACCTCTACATAGAGCTGTTTGCAGTATATTTATATAATGGGGAAAAATAAAATTATATCATTGCCGGGTGTATCGATAAAAATCTCAGAATTGTGTAGGATTATACAATTGATTAAGTAAAGACCCATAGAAAATCCACATAATAGTCATAATTATATAGTTCCCCTCACAGAGCATTATTGCGACCAAAGCAAAAAACGTTGTGTTTTGAAGTGACCAACATTTCAGGGGGATCCTGAAATTACCAATATTTCAAAGAGCTTGGAAAAAATATTTATAAGGGGTTCGGGAGAACTTGTATTGTGAATACAGAAATTACAGTAGCAACAGAAAAAGGACCAAATTTAGCTAATTTAAGTCCTAACGTCTGGTTGATGTAACTAAAGACCGAGGAGCTGGCGACTTCCTCGCACAATGCATCAGTATTGCGATACAGCGAGGAAATGCCGCCAGCATCCTCGGTACAATGCCACAAGGGCCAATCTTAGATATAGGTTAGGTTAAGTAGATTAGTTAGATTTAATCTATGTACATAAATTGTAGTTTTGAAAATAAATTTAAGTCCTCCAAGAAATTACAAAGGACAGAAATTATAGCTTTTTAAATATGTTGACCCAATTTTTTTCTTTGAAGTTGCCAGTTTTCTCTTGGTTCCCTGTATATATGTAGGTAACGTATTTTCATAAATAATTACTTTTATTTGTAAGTATACCAAATTCAAAAGCCAGAAATTATAGCCATTAAACTATATCGAACCGATTTGCGAAATTTCTACTTTTTTATCGCTACACCCGTTAATCCGCGTTCGATCATTTTTATCCAGCTCATAGCAACAATGATGAAAACATTGAAAACCACGATAGTAGACCATATTAAAATAAATAAATCTATGTATTGACATTACCTACATAGTCGTGTGTAACGTGCTCGGGAGTAAAATACATTTTAATACTATATTTATCTATGGAAAGGCGATGCTATTGTAAGGGTTAAAAGTTGTAAACATAATATATACCCTTTATTGTCCCAACCACATAATTAGCTATGACCTACCACTTATAGATGCAGCAAATAACACTTATGACCCGTACACGCAGACTCGAATAAATAGCTTATAATTTTATACTCGTAGCGTGCTTTCGACCATTTAGCATAGAGAACCACACTGCGCAAATGGCCCGGGGGGAGCTTTCAGAGTTGTTTTAAAACATTCGCCGGTCTCTATTAATTGCTAGCATAAATGATTTTAATGTGAACCATTCATTCTTGCTTTGAATAGAATAACACTTCATTGCAGTTCTTCTTTACATAATTTGAACACGCGTCTGTGGAGATTACGTCGAATTGACGACTTCATCGTCTTCGATTTATAGTAATTGAATGCGAGGGCAGAATAACACGCAATCCTAAAATGTTTACATGTGCTCTTAGTGCAAGGCACTCTACCAAAACATATTCAGTCACTCGACAGCATATGCAACATTTAGCTGAAACAGTACCTAAACAGATGGGCTACAATGAAAATAGTGTTTTCCAACACTGAGGTACGACGCTTAATGAATGAGTCTCATCTAACCTCTGAGTGTTTTCAATTGTCAGAGTTTGTGATTAACCAACCCAACTACCACGTATTCGAAGCTCATCACTCTCATCAGCGACGCTCTCAGCAACAGAACGCAGTCGCCGTGGCCGAAAACGGCTAGGACGGTATTATTAATATACAGGCCGTCCCACGACTATGATAATAATAATTCATTTCTTTTCAGGCATCGAAGGCCCATAGATACCTTACAAACTAACATACATATTAACATAAATTATGGGATATGAAGGGAAAATACTTTAACTATTCTAGAGAGGATATTTTGCTGAAAGAAGACTCACATCATAAATTTACGAAAAACAAAAATTTCTTATTAATGTAGGTTCGATGCCAAAAAAAAGCTAGTTTTTTAATTTTTTTTTAATGAAGTATTATTTAATTTTGTAAATAAAACAAAGTCTTCTTTCAGCGAAATATCCTATCTACGACATTTCAGGTACTTTCCCTTCATGTCCCATAATCTTGGGACACCCGGTATAGTCGAAGCTACTTCAATGCATCACCTTACTTATAACTTGGAATGCCTAACTGCCGATTAGACGTTACTTTTTGACACATAATGCATTGATTTATTTCCAGCCGAGCACGATAATACACGAAATATTGATTGTGAAGGTGATTAGTGATAATAGGTAATTACCTACTATTTTCACACATTTCAGCCTATGATGCCATTAGAATTCTCGGGTACGACTATAAAACGTAATAATTGTGTAATAATCAACCATCCAAAACCAGGACAAATTGTAAGTACCTACTGGATTTAGGTAGTTTATGACAAAACATAGCATTTATGACTTTATGACAAAACCAGCAGTGTTACAAATACAACACATGGCACTTGTAGTGTAGTTAAATATGAATGATTCGCCATTCATATTATTTTTCGATTTCAAAATAATTAATGTTGTATTCCCTATAGCGCAGTGTGACAAGGGCAAACAAATTTATTATTCTTTCAGTTCGAATATTACTTAACGTCACAAGACCCGTGGTTTTAATGGAATAAATTCCCATGCAAAACTACATTTTATTATATAAGCAAGCCGTAATAAACAAGGCGCAATAGGTATAAATTACTACAGGCCGACAGCCGCATTTACCGCGACGTCCGACCATATTGAAACTAAATCATTTCAACGTGACCCAGACTTGTTGGTATCTACAAAAGACAAATAACGACACTAATGAACTTGAATAAAAACAAATATTTTGATAAGAATAATTATTATATTAGTAGTTTCTTCGTACAGTAAACCACGTTGGACCACTAGCAACTCAAAAACTACGTCAAAGTGATGGTATAAATAAATCATATCATTTAAATAAAAACGATTTTTAAGAAATTTCATACTATTTACTGTGGTCGTATGTACACTGTACAGCCTCCAGCAATAGTATTTTATAACACTTGAGATTATCCGAAAAGCGCTAAGAAGTTACCTAATTAGGTTCAGCAACAATGTTATGGTTATCAGAACAGTTACTATGATTATAGGTATGTACAAATATGGAGCCTCATAGGTACATATATGGACACTGTTATATTTTTAAGAGATCGATTTTTATTTCCCTGTCTTTTCCAGGACCACATCAACTATATGCTGACGACACTCTAATTGCGTGTGGAGGTCCCTCATATGAAGATGTAGCCAGAAGGGCAACCGTTGGGACCTCACTGGTAGTTGAGCGAATCCACCAGCTAGGACTCGAGGTGTCCCTACCAAAGACGGAAGTCCTTCTATTCCATGGCGCAAAAAGAGGACCTCCCCGCAATGCTGTAATTAGGGTGAATGAGGAAGCCGTGGCAGTAAAGGCACAAATGAAATATCTGGGCCTCATTCTGGATGGACGTTGGCACTTCAAGAAACACTTTGCAAACCTTGCCCCTAGGCTGATGTCTACAGCTGCAGCCCTCAGCCGGCTTCTCCCTAATGTTGGCGAGCCTAATGCAACATGTCGGTTACTTTACACTCGGGTCCTGCGGAGTATGGCTTTATATGGTGCTCCCATATGGGTAGACGCCCTCTCAACCGAAAATAGAGCTTTACTCCGTAGGCCACAGAGGGCAATATCGTTGAGGGCAATTCGCGGGTATCGCACAGTATCATTTGCAGCGGCGACAATATTGGCGGCAGACCCCCCATGGGACTTACAAGCACAGATTCTTGCAGACGTTCACAGCTTCAAAGCTCGAAGAAGAGAAACGGTAGTGCAACCAGATGGCGAAGATGTCCAAAGTACTCGGGCATCAGCCCAAATAGAAACAGTTCGTCGATGGAGGGCAGAGCTTGATGCAGCCGTATATGGACGGATAACTGTAGGCGCAATCTTACCGCATTTAGAACGTTGGCTAGAAAGACGACAGGGCACACTGACGTTTCACATGGTGCAGATACTCACTGACCATGGCTGTTTTGGTAAGTACCTGCATCGCATAGGAAGAGAAGAATCCCCCGTGTGCCATGAGTGTGGTGCACCTGTGGACTCAGCAAGTCACACCCTTGAGGAGTGTCCCACATGGGAGGATCAGCGGGCCAGTCTTCGGGCCATCATTGGAGCAGATCTTTCGTTACCGAGCGTTGTTAATACCATGCTTGACAGCGAGAGAGCATGGAAAGCGGTAGCAACCTTCAGCGAGGAAATAATGACGCTAAAAGAGGCTGCAGAGCGAGCACGCGAGAATGACCCTAACGCGCATCCGCTCCGCCGGCGACGGGCTGGAGGCAGAGCCAGGCGCTATGCGCATTTGTTGCCTCCGCCGTAGTGGGCCACGCAGGGCCCAGGGGAGTCCCTGCGGGTAAAGGTCCACTGGACTGGAGTTGCCTGACCACCTGGCATCTCGCAATGCCTGCGGCCTTTCCGGGCCGACCGCCGGAGCGCATGCGGTCGAATGCTGATAGCGATCCCGCGGCGCTCCACCAAGAGGCGGAGCCGGCTTTCGTTGGTGGTTTTAGACGGTAGTCCACTAGTGGTTAGTCCGTCATAGCCCCCTGGTTTCCTCTGGACTAGGCGGCATGCATAAACGCATTTCCCCAACGTTAAAAAAAAAAAAAAAAAAAGGACCACATCAACTAATCTGATGATTTCTAGATATGAGTTTGCCAACAACGAGGCCCATAATTTACGTCAACAAGAATTATTTAGGTACTTACCTACTTGAACACAGGGCCATCAGCACCACGCGACGATAAAGATACATAAGTAATGCTGTTAATAAATTATATCGCAGCATATTTGGCTACATTTAGCTCAGTTACATCTGTTAAGCATAGGGGTTATACCGGCCGCGCAATGCCGGTAACCTTACCTACAACGTAGCAACAGGAAAATGCAGTAGAAAATATTTTTTGGCAGATTCACAGCTTCGTTTTGAAACGTTCTAGTGACCTAATAGCAAATCAATTTGAAGGTTAGCAGTTGTAGTTATAATTAACAAGCCGTCAGCTCCTTGAATCCTACGGAACATAAGGCCGGCATACCACATACCTAATAAACAACGACGTATGTCGTTGCGAGAGTAACTCATATAAGCCCTTCTGAGCGGGTATATGAGTGACGTACGAACAAGCTCGGTATGCGAGCAGGGCGCGGCGAGTCAAGGCGAGGGGTCACCGAGAGAAAGGCAGCCTAATGTCTGTATTAATTTTATGCTTTACTTATTAACTGGACATTTATTAGTATCTAGTCCGCGATAGTATCGGCAGGAATTCAGTTAATACGACGCTAATGACCGCGAGGAACTTTCGCTACCGTAAAACTACCCAACCAATACCCAAACTATAGTCCAAAAGCTACCAACTAGGGTCCAAAAAACTAAATCTAATATCTTCGGTTAAGGGCTGATTTTTCAATCCTCAGTTAAAAGTATCCGTCAGTTAAAAGTATTACCATCCTTATCGCTGGTCATCAGTCAAAAAAGGATAGAGCTAACATTTATTTGACAGTTACTGTTATCTGGGGATTGAAAAATCAGTACTAAGTGTAGTTGTTATATTAACGATGCAGTATTGCAAGAGATCTCCTCATTAAAAAACTTCTCTTTCTTCTCTCTTCTGCCCTTCCGATCCTGATAGAAATAATAAAGTGTCCCGAAAGAATTCCATTGAGTTACTATTTTACATACACTTTCTTCAACCGTAACTAAGTGGAAGACAAAAAATTTATTGAATTTTCGTGACACTTTCTTCAGCTAATGAGGATCGAAAGAACTTGTGATTCTGAGAAGAAAAAAAAAACGAATTTGGAATATTTAAAAAAACGACAACAAAATAAAAATCGGCCCAATTACGAGTGGAACTTGTGGACCATAATTGTAGTAGGTACTGGCCTACACTATACCAGTAATTGGAGTTCGAGGCCAACGAAACTACGACAGATGCGTTATTGTCAAATATGTCAAAGTCTATTATGTCATTGTCAAATAAAGTTTTCAGGTTTCCACAACCTTTTTGTTATTTAATTAATTTATTTAAAATAATTCCTAATAAAAACATTATATACCTCTGTAATGTTTTTACGCGTTTCTGATTAATATGGCTGTCACAACTAGGATTTTCTTAAAAACACGTAAATATCTAAAAACTTTTCTTTTCTCCTAACTAACATTGATATGACAACATTTTCTTGTAAAGAACTTAAAATTACCAGTGAACACAAACGACAGCGTGCCATATTTATTAAGACAGTATTTATAACATTTCACCCAGTATATTTCATTTGGAATTTAATTTTGTGTCGTGATGATGGGGTGTATAGCGAAGCTAAACATGGCTGAACCAAGTGGGTCACCTTGTTAACAACCTACGGAAGGAAACAAAACGTTAGATCTCTATGATAATTTAAATGGAGAACTATAGCACTGCTAAAGAAATTGTAGGTCAAAGGAATTTTACGAATACGAAATGTGAACATAAAGCACGCTACAATTATTATTATTCTGCAATTTTCTAAGCGTATGCAGAAATAAGGTTTTATGTGTAGTTAAATTGCTGTACAAAATGTTATTAACACCTGAGGTGATACCAGTGCAATACCAACTTTGTTACTAATAATTGCGGATAATTCCGTTTTTAGAGTCTGGCTAACGAAAGCTGAGAATGAGTTTTTAACGGAACTTTTCATATGGCATCACAAGCTGAATTGTCAAACGTCATGTTCTGTCTTTCGTTCGACTTGGCACCCATTGCTCGCTTTCCACAATTGCAACGTTTTAAGGTGTTTATGATGAAAAATACTATGAAAAGTAATGTTCGTAAGCTGCTGCGTACTATAATAAGTAAATATAAAGAAAAACAAGAGGAGAAAATCATCGCTTAAAAGGAAAAACATGAGTGTTTACACACGATATCGGTGTTCCCAGGTTAGTACGAAGTACCATTTTAATACTTACCTTTATTCAATAAATTTTCTTGTACTCATTATCTTATATACTATCGACTATAATAGATTTAAGTTTGTATTTATGTTAGGTTGATTTAAAATGGTCATTTGTTTTTTTACCAGAAGTTCTGGGAGAGGTTGAAGGAGTTAACGCTGTCAAAAATAAGGTAGAAAAGTTATGCGAGTTGGAGAAGAAAGAAAAAAGTTCGCGAGTATAACTGCCTCAGATTGGAAATCAATGACTGACCATGTCATTCATGTGGAAGATAAGTACAGCGAAAGAGACAATGTCATAAAAACTGCATTAGATGAGTTTATTATGTGATTTATGTGTTATGGCACAAATAGTATGAATCATTAATATGAATCATTGTATGAGTTTTTTAAGTCTGACTTTAATTATTCTGAATAAAAAATATAAATATTTCGTTTCCTATTTATTAAAAATACACACACCGGCAGAATTATATTTTTTTAGTACAGATGGTGCATTTTTTAGGCTCTAGTGTTAGAAGTGGGTCATTTTAAGTCAGGTTCAAAACTTCGGAGGGCCATCTGTACTAAAAAACGTCTTACGAGACACGTGCAATAACGAAATTCGTAACTTGTGTCGATTTAAAACACTCCCTATCCCGTTTTAAAAAATCGCCACTCGTTTAGAATTTCACGTTTTTCGCACTTGTGTCGTAATGGACAATTTTATAGGTAGTTTTAATCATGATTACACCCATTCTGCGATGATACAATTTACAAATCGTTACTAATATTATATTACCTATACCTATGTATAGACATATAATAGTGTCATATCCAAGTGTGAAAATCACTCTGTTTTTCGGCCATATTATGGTATAAAGACTATAATGATATGAAGAGCTGAAAAACATCAAATTTTAAGCCAATCTGTATGGGTCATCATTTAGAGTAGTAGGTACCTACAATACCTACATATGCCTACATTGTGTCATGCAGACAAAGTTGCATGGAACAGCTACGTTATGTACATATATATAATATATTAATTTGGATTGTAATAAGTACAGGTAATTTAACAAAATGATTTTAAGTTTTAAATATATTACAAGTATCAAGACTGATTTTCGGGGTGCAACCCAGTGATACCATACTCTATATTTTATTAATTTGCCGCCATTTCTCATTCTCAGCTTTCGTTAGCCAGACTCTATTAAAATATCTTATATTTACGTGAAAATAAGTAAATAATATTGTTTCTATAAATTAACGAATTAAAATTACCAATAAATAAGATATCTCAACGTCTGTTTTTAGAAAATAAGGATTTACTATTGTATGAACATTTCATTGTTGTGGCAATATTTTCGTAGATTCTTTGGCCTCGAACTCCAATTAGTGGTTTAGTTGTGTAATTTTACTGTGCTTATTTTCCTGAAATGATCGTTGGGGTTTATAAATCAAATTTCAAGCATATCCTCTAATAAGAAAAAACAAGTCCCGCTAAGTTTCTTGCTGGTTCTTTTCAGGACAGTGGTGTAGGGTTAGGACCGGTAGTAGTTTTTCTTTTTCCTTGTTATTTTGTCAAACGATTCGAAAGTGCGTATTAATAGGCTTCCTCGAATAAAGAATAGTTTGAATTGACTTGTCTAATAAAATAAAATTCCCAATAGTAAACTACAATTATTGTATTTGCAGTAAACAGTTAGTTCTAGGTAATACCATCCGAAACAGCCATACTTCAAAAGTATCTATTAACTTAATGGTTCTCACTAAGAATGTAAAATATAAACAGACTAGATATTTTACGGCGTTGCTGTATTCGATACTAATGGAATTAGGTAATTGTACGATGGAATAAATGCCATTAAATTATTAACAGTTTATCATGAAAAACAAGCTATATAATATGTATAGGTAGGTACATCGCAATTTTAGTCCAAGATTATTTTTTTTGTACTCGTCGCGATATAAATACATCTTGGATATACAATACTTTCATAAAATTACTTATTGGACTTATTTCATACCTGGGTGATTCAGTTCAAACAAGTGTAATCGTTCACAATTTACTTTCATAAGAGTACTAAGTAAACCTGGTTACTGACTTAATTTAAGCTGCCAATTGCTCGACATGTTTCTACACGTTTAGAGGATCCTTGTGCGGAGTACCCTCGGTCAAAACCGTGTGATAGTCTACTTAAATTACGAGAGCAACCCGTTTTGCTAGTTATCTTCATGTTTGAGTCTCACGTTAGTTTTATAATTATAAAAGTATCTAAGATGTTCCATAACCCACTGTTGAGAATCAATTTGATTACTAGTGTACAGATCGTCGAAAACAATATTTATTTTTATATTTCTAGAAGAAATATTCGGGTTGTTGAAAAAACTATACACGAATGTTCCAAATAGATCAAATTGAATTCAACTTAATGATAAAATCGTAGGAGGTATTGAAACAAATATTGCACTCTAAGCTTTATGCATAAAATAACACAGTGTCACTAATAGTCAATAACAGGAGTGCATTACTTAAAGTTCAACTATGTGCTCGTAAGCTCCGAGCTACTTACAGCACGCAACCCAAAGCTCGCCAGCTGTTGACATTGTGCTTTGATCCACATCGAGACCAGTTCTAGCGAGCTTATATCTTATCTATATCTAATGCTAATCTAGGTAAGGTTAGGTCAAAAGTACAATTAATTGTATTTGTCCTCGGTTTACGCTTACTTTTGTATTAATGTAAATGAGGTTAATGACTTAATATGATGTCATGGGGACAATGAGGTTATGTCATGCCTAATGAGGCACAACATAAATAAACCACTGGAGATTAATTAAAATTTACATGGTTTGCGTTGGTTGTATTTAAATCGATGGTACATGGCTATGTTTTACACAGATTTATTTACCATATTAATTAATATCGACTAGGTATAGCTGTAATCATCATAGTGAACACATTACTGCGATCGCCGATCCACTTGCCCAGCGTGGCGATTATGGGCATTTACCTCCTAATGCGTCTATACGCATAGTTAATAGGAGAGGCCTATGTCCAGCAGAGGACAATCATAGGCTGATGATGATAATTGTAGTAGGCACGTAAACAGAAGACAACGATAACGTAATCCAAATTAACTATAACTTTAATACTTCAAGGGCTTTATTAGGTATCAAAACAAGAATGAAGAAGTCGTATTTTGACATATTATTTTTTATTCACCATAGATATATTTGATAAGATAACATCAATGTCAGGTACGCAATGCAATTTATCTTACTAAATCATTAGCGTCGATTTATCACAATATCATGGCTTATCTACGTTTGAAAGAGTGGAATTCGATTAATCTTAACAGTGAGGACTAATTAAGCTTAGATTTAAATTAAACGGAAAACGAAATTTGTTAAAATTGTCAGGCGGTAAAATATAGTTATTTCCTATGTTAATTTTATTCTAGCCGCGGTCAGGACTTATTAATTCAGTAACGAAGTCGGTATTAAGTCAGCAATTTTGAATATGTCCAGTTGTTAGTTTATGTAATGAACAAATAAGTTGATTTGGAAACTACTTTATAAAAATCTTTATTTCAGATTTATTTGCCGTCATTGTAATATGTGCCTCTGGTACAGTCAAGGGCATTAATATATATACACTTCTCCATACTGATCCCTTACAAATGTGTCTATATATTAATGCACTCGACTGTACTTGCAACTACGCAATAATCAGGATGAGACAGTATCCACGAGATTAAAGGATCATCGAAGTGATCAGTAACTAAACACAAAATAAATGACAATTGTACTGTTTTCCATTAATTTATATTATATATACCTAATATGATTATAGATATAGGTACCTAAGGTGCGTCAAAAAATTTTAGTGAATAAAGAAACATGTAAATTCCAAAAGCAACAGCAATGGACAGCTAACATTCTATTCTAACCTCTAAATACTACTCAGACCTGTCCAGTTTTTGTGTTAACAACGATGACAGCTACTTTGAATAAAGTTTATGTTTTGTTACACAGACTCGACTGCAGCATTGAGCGAATTTAATATTAATAGGAGTTCTATTCAACGCGCTGTTGTTAGTCGGTTAGTTCAACAAAATGCTGGTTAGTCATATGGTGTGGCGGAGAGCGATAATTGAGTAAGAATTTTAATAGCAATTTGGCGACATAAATACCTAAGCTTAAACCACCAATTTCCAATAGCAAATCGGTAGGTATTGAGATAGTTCTGAAATGTCAAATTTATTAGCCTTTCATATTTTTTACATTCTTAAGATGATCAAAAATAAGTACCTATGTAGATAAAGTAATTTTATGTCTCAACCAAGGTCATTAAACTACTAACTTATGCAAGCAAGTGAGTAGTCAAAGATGAAACATTTCTGTTGATTCGGTTTGTTAAAAATGTTCCTTACACAGTTTTGTTTCCGGCCCAATCATATGCTCCATTGTCCACGGCTGTCGTTGTCCGAGCTTTATCTTAATTGACTGCGTTTTGATTTAGTGCTGCACTCTCACCAATTTGAATATGCTGTCCCACAACACCTCTCAACACTCTATCTCTAACAAAACAATGCCTATTATAATATTGATCTAATTTTGATAATCGCATTTGTAACTTGGCTCATAAAAGCGCAGATTATTTTTGAGATATCATTGCAGAAGCAGCCCGCGTAACAAAATTTTATCTTATTGTTCTTGGAATAAGAATGATAAGTTATTTGGAGCAACAGTAGTATTATGTTTGTGATATAGCATTGTGAGAGTAACGCCTAAAGGGACATGTTATGTCATGCTATTTCTAACACGACATGTTGAGTAAAAGTAACAAGGATATTAGATTGCTGTCCAGCGGTGCCATACGGAATGTGATTGAAGTTCCCTTGTCATGAACTTATTTGATTTCCTTGATTGGACTACATATTTGATGGCGGACTGATAATATTTTATGTAAAAAATTGTTTCAAGATAAGATTGATAATTTGATATTATGTAAACAAGCTTTTTTATACGGAAACTGTAAACCGAAATTATGTCGCGATAAGATATCTAACTTCTAAAAAGTAGTCAAAGAAAATTACGAATAAATCGGGTAGGTATTATCATTTATTAGAGCATTGACAAGAATCAAAATATATTTGGCCAGCTATTATCATCATAATTATGTGTCAGTAATTTTCGATTATCTTATGTACTCTCTATCCAATATTACTCAATCGGGCAAAGTTCTAGACAATCATGTTTTCCTGAACATAACTGTTTATTAAGAAAGGTAGCTTCAGCGTAATATAGTTATAAAAACAATATCAGGCTTCTCTAAAATTAAAAATTCGCTAAAATTCGATATATACAGGGTGTTTTTTTTTCCACCGTTCAAATTCTACGTAGTGAATGTGTAGGTCATACTCACCAACTTTTACTATGGGGACAAAGTCGAAATCGCGAAAAAAAAATCAGCTGTTTCATACATTTCGGCCGGCGTAATGCCGCCAATTTGTATGAAACAGCTGATTTTTTTTTCGCGATTTCGACTTTGTCCCCATAGTAAAAGTTGGTGAGTATGACCTACACATTCACTACGTAGAATTTGAACGGTCGAAAAAAAAACACCCTGTATATATGTAATAGCGATCGCTTCGCATGTATGTAGGTAGACTTGTCAATTGACATCTCTGGTGATTAAACCCGTAATTAAAACACTTGACCTTTAAGTCCACGTGAGAAAATGGCTTGCCAGACTAAATCCTCTACTTCAAATTTTCAAAAGTTACGTACTATGCTTTTTAACAACAACAACTTTGATTCAGTATCAAGCTGGTCTGGCTTATTTTAGGGTTTTTCTATAACTTCCTCGTTTCTTATTTTTGGTGTTTCTTACTAAAGACAGATCAGTACTGCAATGCAGGTATATTAAACTCCTCAAACTTTTGAACAACTTTTTGAATACCTATTTAATATTTTTTTGCGAGTTATTATATGGAAATGCCCTTCTCTCTAAAATACAAATGATTACCAAAATATATGCTTACCCAATTAAGCATGTCGATTTTATTATTTAAATGATATTTCTAACGATACGTTCCTTTTTAACTAGACCGAATGTTTGACTAAATATCATCTTATAACAAAAAGCTTCGACGTGATTATTCTAGGCTTTAGGTGGCTACTTATTTATGTAAACAAGCCTTAGGTAAATCCAAAACCCAGACTGGAACTATAGAAGTGCTCGCACTAGCCTTCATGTTCCCAATCAATCTGTATTACTTTAAAAGCGGGCACTAGTGGGTTTTTTATTCCTATGCAAAAATACATAGGTACACTTATAGGACTCTACTTAAGTTTATCATCTGTGGGCATATATATATGTGTAGTTATATATTATACTAACATGTGAGAATAATTAATCCAGCATCCGTATTGCAAATCCTTGATATCATCAGCTGCGGTGATCAATAAGTTCGAATAAGGTGAAGGTTAAACCTAAACCTTTATTGAATAACGCTTTATCGCGACTGCATTAATCAGGGGGCAGCGCTATGCTAATCAACTTAAACGCTTTGTTAAGATGCAAGATTACGAGTATTACGACTAGTTAGTATACGAAACAATAAATTAGGTACTTAATTTGTTTATACTTGGACGTTCATGACGAGCTTATGGCGAGTGTTGATATTTGGTGAGAATTCTATTTAAAGTTATAAGAAATTGGAAATTGCCTGAATGGCTTCGAAGCAAATGAAGCAATGGTACTCGTACATATAGCTGGAGAGCCAGTGAACCCTGAGGGTAACGGTCTTCCTGTAAGGTTAGAAATTTGTATACTAACGGTTTATGGAATTCTAAGAGCAATAGCCATGACCTGGCAGGCGTCAGCCCTGCACGTCATCAGGCCCTTTATTTTTTGAACTGTTAAGTAAATTGGATTTCAAAACTTGTTTCTGTAAGTTTGAAAAATTTATAGGACAAAGTTAATTTATTGTACATCTTAAAAAAAATTGACAGGCGATTACAATAAGCAGAAGTATATGACAGGTCAATTAGAAAATGCACAGTTGATGAGGTAAAATAAACTTCATCCTGTATACTCGAAATTTTTATGTCTTCAAATAAACGTCACAGTGTAAGTATGTACAATGCCAGGCGGTTTTGAACAGCATAAGACCTTGCCAGGCGAGGGGACAGTTAAGTAAATTGGGTTTCTTAACTTGTTTCTGTAAGTTTGAAAATTTAATAGGATAAAGTTAATTTATTGTACATCTTAAAAATAAATTGACAGGCGATTACAATAAGCAGAAGTATATGACAGATCGAATAGAAAATGCACAGTTGATGAGGTAAAATAAACTTCACCTGTATACTCGAAATTTTTATATGTCTTCAAATAAACGTCTCAGAGTAAGTATGTACAATGCCAGGCGGTTTTGTTTTGAACAGCATAAGACCTTGCCAGGCGAGGGGACTAAACTTTATCCTATTAAATTTTCAAACTTACAGAAACAAGTTATGAAATCCAATTTACTTAACTGTCTCCTCGACCGGCAAGGTCGTATGCTGTTCAAAACCGCCTGGCATTGCACATACTTACTCCGAGACGTTTATTTGAAGACATATAAAAATTTCGAGTATACAGGATGAAGATTATTTTACCTCATCAACTGTGCATTTTCTAATTGACCTGTCATATACTTCTGCTTATTGTAATCGCCTGTCAATTTCTTATTAAGATGTACAATTAATTAACTTTATCCTATAAATTTTTCAAACTTGCAGAAACAAGTTCTGAAATCCGATTTACTTAACAGTTAAAAAAATAAAGGGCCTGATGACGTGCAGGGCTGACGCCTGCCAGGTCATGTCTATTGCTCTTAGAATTCCATAAACCGTTAGTATACAAATTTCTAACCTTACAGGAAGACCGTTACTCTCAGGGTTCACTGGCTCTTGGATTAATAGGTACCATAAGACCATTTTTTGGCTGGGATAATGGCGTGTCCCCAGATAGAGATATCAGGCAGTTAACAGTTGTGACCTGGAGTAGATCCCTATGTTATACTCCTATTTATACGAGTATCTTATTTTTATATGGTTCTCTAATTTATCGCCGAAAGTCATTTTGCGAAAAATAACATCCCAAATTTCCCAATAAACTTATCGTACAATTTCATTTCGCCGAAAAATCACACAGACAACTGCATCGTTTTGCAGACGTATCTTTAGCAAATTATGATATTTCAACCTGACTAGTTGGCAAATTAAAATTCGGCCAAATGAAAGTTGGTAAATAATAATTTGGTAACTAAATATTGGTATGTCAAGTAAATCACCTTCGAGAAGGCAGGCTACCATTTTTGATTGACTTCGTTCATTACCTACGTAGGTACTGCTATCATCATCATAGTTGGATGTATGCCTCTCCTGTTATCTAGGCGCAATGCTACTGCTATTAAATAACCAATACATGTTTTGGTGTAATAATTTCCTAGTTAGTCTACTACTCGTATATTGCCTGTTGCTGCCTTTCAGATAGGTACAGTCACCATCATATATATCGGAGAGGCCAGGATGTTCACAAATATCTGCGCAGGATTAGGGTGGGGACCGGGAATTCCCGGTTCTTGTCATACAAATTCAGAACCGGGAGTACACTCTACGCAGGATGCTTACCCAAGTTGCCAATCGCTAACGCTTAGTAGCGTATCGTAGTTTTCCCTCTCTGTCACTCTTTCGCATTAGTGCGACAAAGACAGTTAGCTGCCTTTCGATTACGATTGACGATTAAGCGTTAGCGATTTGCAACTTGTCTAAGCACCCAGGCCCTTATTGTCATGGCATTAAGATGCAAGTTCAGATATTTTTGAGTACCATGGCCGCTCTGATATGTCTGATGGCAACCACACCTTTGGCATGCGCTGCCTGTCGCTGCTGTTTTGAGTGGAGTGACGTGTGCGTGCTGATAATACTGTCAGCTGTCGATTGTAAGTCGGTATATTCTCGATCAACTATTTGGATTATGATTATGACACAGATCCTTACTGTTAGCTCACTAGATATAATTTGTAACGTTAATAAGAGCATAAATTTCACTTTCTTTACCTAGAGCCCGTCACTCGGATTAGCTTCTCCAATTGTGGATGTAATTCTATAGATACTATAGTAGTCATGGTAGAAGTAGGTATGAGAAAGGGATCAGAAAACGGATGAGTTTGAAGTTAATTTCGTTACTTAATTACAAACATCTGCCCTATGTACGTAATATTATTTTCTCAAACTTGCTACGGAATGTTGATGTTACTTACTTTAAATGAAACCCGGAAATACTATGTATCCGGTGTCATATGCTAAGATGATATGTAAAGAGAGAGTAAAAGAGACTGCAAACAAAATGTCTTTTGTTTTGTAACGTCAAATTGTGACACTAGGCTTGACATTCAGCCACAGAAAAAAAAAATAACCTAAGAACTAATGTCTATACCACCGGGTAAAATGATACCACAAACAGATAAAAAAAAAAGTTAGGCGCGAATGTTTTTTTTTATGTTTTACGATACTGTACTATTGTTTTATTTACAAATTGAATAGTATGGTTCGCCGAAATTAGTTCGTTTTATTTCATGGCAAGTTTGAGAAAAGCACTATACAAATCTCGGCGAGAAACAGGGTTATAGGCCGCGTATCCCTATCTGGCCTCAGTTTCTTTTATATCTACTTGGCCTGTAACCCTTCGTTTCCCGTCCTCTCTATAGTAATGTACTACTAAAGGTCTCTGCCCACTAGACCGTAGCATACCATGACCGTAGCATGAACGTATCAGACACGGAATGTGAGACGACACGGACTACTATGCCCACTATAACGTGTGTACATCGTTTCATGTCCGTGCTAAGCCCGTTTAGTGACCGTTGCATCCGCGTCGCAACCACGTATCATCCGCGTCGCAATTATGTATCATCTCCGTAGTACGAGCGATTCATATCCGTCGTTATCGTTCCATTGTCACAGTTTTATCAGTTGCAAATTGTTTCCGCGCCCTTTAGACTACTATCGCTGTGCTAGTATTTTCCTAGGAGTTTATTTCTACACCTATTTTTCTGAGCAGACATCGTAAACTGCGATCGAAATCCATTGAAGTACCTACTAGAGTTGTTACCGAGTCAAGTCAAATTCAAAAATTATTTATTGAGTAGGCTTAGCAACAAGCACTTTCGAATCGTCAGTTATGTTACTTATACATTTATATGGCGGAATGTGTTTATTTATCATTAATATTATTATAGTATTAAATTACACTTATCATTGTTTAGGTAACCTAGACACTGATAAGTGTAATCTATGATATTAAACTAAAACTTCTTGGAATTGGTAAATATATTGTCTATATTATGAGAGTACATATTATGTTCTTGTCATGATTGTCAATGTGACTCCGTCAAGTACTGGTTTTGTTTGATTATTTTTACATCTTTTATTAGTTTTGGAACAATAATTAATATTAAATAGCAATGAAGCAGCTGCTAAAGAGCATAGGTTTTTCGAAAAAAAAAAGATATCGATTTTGTGTACATATTGTAATTAAAATCTAAAACCAATAAAATTGATTTTAGAAAGCCACATCAAAAGCTTGGTACTTACCATGTAAAAAAAGAAACAAATTGTGCAATCTATCTAGATAAATTCGTTAAGTTATATGACTGTTTCAAAATTGATATTTCTTTTAATTATTTTGTTTGTAAGAAACGAAGTAATATTGTTCAATCTCGATGAAAATCTTCGGTTTGCGGGTTTACAATCAATTAAGTAAGTTTTTTTTTCAGAAAATAGAGATGCTGATTATATCGTTTCCGTTGTCTCGCTATAAGAAAATTATTACTCACTATCAAAAGTGAAAAATTTGGAGAGTTTTGGATAAAAATTGTAAATACAATACAAAAATGTAAATAGAACCCGTATGCTCACCGTTTCGCCGCCTGCGCACACCGTACCGGCAACGTTGCGTACCATGCACGTAGCGTGTCGGGGCCGGCAAAATATTCTCGCCGACAATTCTCGCCGGTCCGTGCATGGCACGCGACGGTGTTGGTCGGCGACGGAACGTCCTAGTGGGCATAGTCTCATACTTTTCCATACAAAGAATATTTTTTTGTCTGCTACGTTCATGCTACGGTCATGGTATGCTACGTTCTAGTGGGCAGAGACCTTAAGGCATACTGTAATAATAGGACACGGTATAGGTGCGTACAAAATTTTTGAATGTCTGTAAAGATTTAAAATTTTCCTACGCATGAACGTACTGGCCACTGACTTTGACAGTTGCATTGTGACTTAAAGTTAAAAACCACCTTTGATTCATAAAAATATTTAAAAAAAGCCGAAATAAAATAAAATTACATCTGATTCCGTTTAGAAAACCTCTATAAAACAGACGTGTTTCCACAATTTTACTTCTTCTATTCATAAGCAAGTCTTTCAAATTGTATTTGCCAGCTTTTTTAAATAGGATAAGTATAAGGTCGTACAGCCAATAGGTAGTGTAAGTTGTCATATAATGTATTGTATAGGCCATATAATATAACCCACGGTTCTTATGTTTAATGTGACCACGTTCCTATAAATTCTCGTAACTGTAACATTAAAATAAACAGTACATTCGTGAAGTTCCCACAGGACGAATTAAACTCTTAATGTCCCGTCCAGCATTCTATCCTATTCGCATCCGAGGCTAGGTCTGGCATAAAGGCCGCTATTTTTCACACTCAGATAATGTCCTGAACCCGACAGCTGAGCAAGGGGACTGTCTTATTAGAGTTCCGCGCCGGACCACCTTGGAGGAGGTTTTTGTTACGTGTCCCGTCAGAACATTTGTTAGTTACTGCGATTAAGGTAGTTTAGTGTTTGGTTTATTTTGTTGCGATGATATGCTTGTTAAGCTTTCTTGAGTGTTCGTTGACTATAAAATATGTTACCATAGTTAAAATATGGCAAATAAAATTTTCTATGAATAAAACTTATGCCGTGTGGTGACGGCAGTAAGAATACATTTGTCACCACCCCAACTCCTCCTGCGGATGTCGTAAGAGTCGACTAAGAGATTGAAGTGTCACTGACAATTCTACAAGATTGATGACGGGCAGCAGCGTCATAGTGGACACATTACTGCGATCGCCAATCCGCTTGCCCAGCGTGGCGATTATGGGCATTTACCTCCTAATGCGTCTCCTAATCTATACGCATAGTTAATAGGAGAGGCCTACGTCCAGCAGTGGAATATCATAAGCTGATGATGATGAAGTAAAACTTACGTGTGTACATATTAAGGCGTGTAAAATCTAATGCGGGCGATCAATTCAACCAGCCATATTCATTAGTGTAAACATTAATAATGAGGTGTTATAAGTTAACTTAATTGTGGCCCAACAGTTCATTCAATGAAGCTTTAAGTAACGTTATCTAAATGTAGGTACTTGTTTGTCTTAGGCTAACCCACTTTAAGAGATTCGGGCGTAGGTATTTTATTGACACTCTGTAGGTATGTTGTATTGATGAAGTCAGTCAGTCGCTCTTGTTAAGCGCTGCGTGCTACCGGCAGAAGTACTATCAATTCGGTACGTATCAATTCGTTTTTCGGTACATAAGTAATTACTTATAAGCGAAGTAGGTACAATTTAATATTCACCAATTAGTCGCGTTAAAGCAAAGGAAAACGTGTGATCGTAAAGGTGCGTTTAAACCAAAAGAGCATTCGCTGTTCTAGCGCCCGTTCTACGAAATCAACCAATCACGTTTTGTGTACCGATCGAATTTCGTAGAGTGGGAGGTTAGAAC
>JALPQI010005854.1:0-67297 GCA_025490895.1 Thaumatotibia leucotreta | reverse complement strand
TACTTTGCAAGTTTTTTTAAGTATGCAACAACATTTGACGTGATGATTATTGTATAAATGCAGGGAAAAGTGTGACAATGTTTTCAAAAAGTGTTTGTTTACATGATAAGACAAGTAAGGATGAATGCACTTTACGGTAATACATGTTATCTCATCTTGTTACAAATTCATTCATCTTTAAACGTTACCTGATACATATTGTCAAAAAACGTAAGGTTTTTTTTATAAAAATCAGAAACTAAAAATAGACAGTAAATTTCACAGTTTTTCACGTATAACGCAGCGAGCACAACTTTTTTTTGCTTGCAAAATGTGGTTTTATACTGCCCTATGGTGTCTAAGTAACATACCAAAAATGCAGCTTTACTACATGTTTTGCGAGTTTAATGTACGATTTGACCGTACTATAACCCGTTTGATAAATATTTTAACTTCACATACATCCTTCGAATCCATCATGCGAATTTCAGATGTATGCTGGTTTCCTCACGATGTCTTCTTTTCACTGTAAACCACTTGTAAACATCTACTGATATTTCGTCCATAAGTATTTGAAAACTCATTGAGTCATACTAGTAAGTAAATTGATACTTGCAAACTACTGCTAATAATAAATGCATATTAACCATCCTTTTTGTAAAAGCCCACATGATGGTAACACACTCTATTTAAAACGCAAAAACTGAAAATGACTTGTGCTGTAAAGACTTCAACTAGAAATAAGTTCAACAATTAAATCGTGTACCCAGGATGAAATGTAAATGTTACTCACCCTATTAAAGGGCCTGTTTTGTTCTAAGACAATGGACCCCTTAAAGTTACCTCGTCTAGTTTCAAACTTAAAACTAAAACAAAACATTGTAAGTTCACAAACATAAACGAAAATTGTAGGCAAGTACTGTTCCAGTAGAAAAACAAAGTGTTTCTTGCAAAATGATTTTAAGCGTGTATACGAAAGAATACATTTTAGTTGCACGAAATTTTGCCTCATCACTTACGGAGCTTTTGTATACGGCTCTCCTTGCTAAGTACATTATGTAAATGTAATACCGAAGGCAGGACCAGTCTGTATACGGTGTAAATAGCCAAGCCCATATTATTAACCACAGCATACATAAAAACACGTCATGTTTTGTTTATAGTTGCAGCTTGTAAGAAATAATGTAGGATCTCTTTTAGGCTGTGGCTTTTAGTGTAATATAAATGGACAAAATAGTGCAGCTTGTTTCACAGTTTGGGGAAAGTTGGTGTAATACTTTGAGCACACATAAAGTGATATGTCATCACAAAGACCGCTGTAATAAATAATAAAAATAATATCTTGGAACAATGTTACACAAAATACCCAATTCCTAAACTACAATGCAGCATACATTTTGAATAAAGACTAAACTGAAGCCCCATGTACAAGAATGTTACATACGAGTAAATGTACTCTCTCTTTTTGCGACTGATCACCTCAAGAAAAGATAGTGATAATTTTAACCCTTAAATGCATGGTGTACGATGTATCGTACATAACCAAAACGTAGTTGGTGTTTTTTAAAACTAGAAAACGTATATTATGTTCTTAAGGTTAATTTTGTAAGGAAACTTAATGAACTTTCAAACTTATTACTGATTTGTTGGCGTAACTGTATTAACAAAAATTTACATGTGTTTATAAGCAAGATGGCGGAAATTTGTTTTCGTTGCGTGCGTTTAGCGGTTTTTAACTAAGTAAGAAATTATTTTTCATTGAAATTTTGTAATTCATACTATAACGATTTTACAATTACTGAATTTAATATACTTTTCCATATAAAAATAAATAATATTTGTATGTTTTATCATACACGATTTTGCAAAAAATGTATAAGTACAAATTCCACCCAGAATTATGTCCACAGATTTTTTTTCTATTTTTCTCTTGCTTGCGACGCCATTAGGTATGCACATTTTGTGTTTGGAACGAAAAGAATAATTCATGCATTTAAGCGTTAACTAGCAGATTCTTTTATTTGAGGAATGAAAAATCATTGATATTAATATATAGTAAGTAATTTCTACATTCAAACTTTATTACCCTTGTACTAAGCGAGTAACTTCAATCTAACGGTCGCGATTTTAAATACCGAACTCAATCAGATTTTCTACATGTAGGTAGGTATTATCAAACCGGAATCAGAAGGGGATTCGAATGTGCTGTTGACACAACAAATGACACAACATTTACCAAGAAAAGAAATAGATGTAGTGAGTAATTAATTAATCTAATGTCTGTAAGTCTCTGCAATTAAACTATTTATGAATATTTGAGTATAACCATAAATACTTGTTTATCCTAGATTGACTTATACACTGTTGTGTCAACAGTACTTTCGAATCCCTTTTTCATCGCGGTTTGATTATTATGGAATCTCAATAGTTAAAATATAATTATAAATAAATTATAACAATGTTGCCGAGTGGTGACGGCAGTAGGAATAGGTTTGTCACCTCCCACGTTGGGGCAACTCTTCTAAGTATCGTACGAGTGTCACTTACCATTAATTTAATCAAGAAGTGTCATCATAGTGGATACTTACACTACTGCGATCGTCAAATCGTTTGCCCAACGTGGGGATTATGGCCATTACCTCCTAATGAGTCCGTGTGCATAATTAAGAAGAGAGGCATTTGACCGAGCCGTGTGGTGACGGCAGTAAGAATACATTTGTCACCACCCCAACTCCTCCTGCGGGTGTCGTAAGAGTCGACTAGGGATTGAAGTGTCACTGACCACTATTTGATAAAAGATTGATGATGGGCTGCAGCGTCATCATAGTGGACACATTACTGCGATCGCCAATCCGCTTGCCCAGCGTGGCGATTATGGGCATTTAACTCCTAATGCGTCCATACGCATAGTTTATTAACTATGCGTCTCCTATTGGAAAGGCCAACGTCCAGCAGTGGACTATCATAGGCTGATGATGTGATGATGCATTTGACCAACAGGTGGACGGAAATAGGGTGATTGTATGTTTTGTATTTTATGATGATGATGATGATGATACCTCCTATTTTGTGTGAATAAACCTTTGTTACACAGTGGACTATTAAAAATAAAGAATTATCTTAGTTATATACAAAAAGAAAATATTTATTCATCAAATTAATTATCTAAATCACAATCAACATCCGCAACACAAGCTTCGTCAGGTATGGCTACAACAGAATATCAACAGTAGGCATCGTCACATACAATTAGGTACAAAGATGAAATCCACAACAGGCTTTGTCAATTAGTTATATTGATTTAGAATTTCACGATTATCACTCATATTTTACGAAAAACAGGTGCTGATACAATTTCTCGCCAGTCTGCCTGCGACCACGGGTGTAACGTCATGCCCGAAACGTCAAGATAAAATCAAACATAAGTTTACGCGATTACGACCCGTTTGTCGTTAAAATATGAAAATCTGGGTAACTCTTTAGATACTGAAAATATGGACCAATTAAAGTCTATGACACAAACCGCCAATTTCATAGGTGTACATACACAATCTAGTACCTATGTTTGTGGTATATAGAAATTCAGTAAAAAGAAAATAGGTAAAAAATTGCACATAGTTGTAATATACATATGAAGCAAATGCTGGAGTGGGGCTAATTCCTGCCGTACTAATGTCGTCAACCAATCAGAGAAACTGTAAATAGGTGTTGTGATATTGACACTGATTGGCTCCCGATGATGTGATGCGAGTGTTGCATCAACAATAGAAGTATACTCGTACAATACATCTAAAATACAATGCTGGTATTTGAATCTGGGACCTCTAGCTCAGCAGGTAGCGTCACTACCAACTCAGCTAATGAGGCCGTCATGATATTGATGATGATAAAAATAACATAATGAAGGCCGAATGAAATTCGTACACGCGCACTTTTTGGACAAAAATAAATTATGAGAAATTTTTCATTGAGTTCGTAAAGTTTGCTCATACTTGCGAGGACTAAAAAGTCAGATCACGTTCATTTTGTTAGAGTTGATTTAATTTTTAATTTAATGATGAGACATAATTTAAGAGCTGTATATTTAGAAATTTTATATAGCCTTGTGGTGCCCGTAGTAAGAATACATTTGTCACCACCCCAACTCCTCCTGCGGGTGTCGTAAGAGTCGACTAAGAGATTGAAGTGTCACTGACCATTATTTGATAAAAAATTGATGATGGGCAGCACCGTCATCATAGTGGACACATTACTGCGATCGCCAATGCGCTTGCCCAGCGTGGCGATTATGGGTATTTATCTCCTAATGCGTTTATATGCATAGTTAATAGAAGAGGCCTACGTCCAGCGGTGGACTATCATAGGATGATGATTATGATATTTAGAATTTTTTGTGTGATTAGTAAGGTTCTTGCATTGTCCATCAAAGCTTCCTCTTTCCTATGTCCAACACTGGTACTATATTCTTATAAACATAACTGTGTAAGTATTAAGGTTCACACATGAATACGAAATGGTACATATTGTATGACATATACCGAACTGAAACGTGGTCGCTCACAATGAGCCTTATAAAAAGACTCAAAGTCACCCAAAGGGCAATGGCTCTCGCTATGCCATAGGTAGGAGTCTTTCTGCGAGAACTTATTAGAGATTAGGCCTTCCAAAGCAAAACCAAAGTAACCGATATAGCTCTCCGAATCGCTAAACTGAAGTGGCAGTGGGCAGAGCACATTGTACGTAGAAGCCATGGCCATTAGGGGCGTTCGAGTGGCGGCCACGAACCGGAAGATGCAGCGTGGGTAGGCCCCCCACAAGGTGGCCTGATGACCTGGTAAAGGTCACAGGAGTCCGCTGGATGCGAGTGGCGTCTTTTGGCTGATAAGATGATCGACAAGACAAAAAAAATTATAATGAGTGCCGATAAATTAAAACACAACCGAAGAGAGTGTTTTAAATCAACACAAGCTACGTTTTCTTTTCGCACGTGTACTTTACAATGTTTTTCAGTACAGATGTCCCAATAGAATTTCGAATTAGTTTGTAAAATAAGCACCCATCTGTATTGAAAAGATATATCACTGTAATAGTAATAGTAAAAACTTTATTGCATAAATCATAAGACACAAACATTGAACTTTTACAAAAGCGAACTTATCCCATTAAGGGATCTCTTCCAGCTGACCTTTGAGTAACTAAGAGGATACTGATGTTATTTATTATTATTACTAAGAGCCTGTACTGTCCCACTGCAGGGCACATGCCTCCCTCAAATTCTTCCACGTATCCCTATCCCCTGAAGTCTCCCACCAGTCCTTGTCAAAGACGTCAAGCTCGTCACGCCATCTCTGGCGCGGTCTACCGCGACGCCTTACGAGTTGTGGCACCCAATGTGTGGTTAACTTAGCCCACAGTTAATCCAACCTCAAGGCTTGCCCTGCTTAGATCCTGCAGCATGTCGCAGAGGTCTGTAGCTGAAGAAGAGAAGAGGACAATGTCGTCGGCGAAACGCAGATTGGTTAACTGTTTTCCGCCGATGTCAATTGCCCCTGTGCTTCCACCCTGCCGCCAGCTTCCTGAAGACTTGTTCAAGGGCGCTGGTGAATAATTTTAGTGACAAGGGATCACCTTGCTTGACGCCTTTTCTTATAATAAAGGAGGGCCCGGGAAGCTGGAGTTTTAGACTAGCGGTGCTGGAGGTATAGATATTGCGGATAAGGTGAACGTAAGTGGATTATATGCCTTGGTCCTGCAGTGCGGTAAATATGGATGTATGGGTTAAACTGCCGAAAGCTTTGCTGTAATCTACAAAGCCCAAATAAAGAGGAAGTTGGAATTCGTGGTACTTTTCAATAATCTGGTTCAGGGTTTGTAGGTGATCTGTAGTTGATAGTCCAGGTCGGAATCTAGCTTGTTCGGGAGGTTGGTTACTGTCTAATTTACCGGCAATTCTATGTTCGATAACTTTCATAAAAGCTTTGTAGAGATGTGAAACAAGGCTAATGGGTCTATAATTATTTATATCGGATTTACTACCTTTTTTATACAATAATATAATGTTTGAGTGGCAAAACTTTTCCGGAAATTTACCTGATTTTAAGATGTAGTTAAAAAGATTGGTAATATTATGTGGTAACAGTGTAGGTTCTCCTATTTTTAGTACCTCTGTCGTGATGCCATCCTCACCTGGGCTCTTCCCGTATTTTATCTTTGCAAGGGCACGATGAACCTCGTGGCCAGTAATGGGTGAGATGGAATCAGGGCAGGAGTAGTTGACGATAGGAGAACAATCATAATCTAAATTGGGGTCAGAATAAAACTGCTTATAAAATTAGTACAGATATATGTTATTTTCTCTCGATTCCCTTGTTTACTGATGTAGGTAGACAAAATACTAGTAGTACTTTATTAAACTATTCTACAAACTGGCGAAATTATTTACGACGCATTTAATATGGCACATTAACAGGCGCCTATATAAACTTAATTATGCAGTAAACGTTCCAGCAAACAATAACACTATTAAAGTCACGCTTCATACTTTGTAGAATAATATTATTAAGTTTACAGAAAGTTTCGAAACAGTTTAAGATCCACAAAAACACTGGTGTTGGAAATGAGTAACCGTACCTAGTTAAAATAAAAGTTGCACATTGTGATAATAATATGTTGCTGGGAGTTAATGCCCTACTCTATCGCAATGCTAATGCGTTGCGCAAGAAATCAAACTTTCTGAGAATCAGAGGGGCCGACCAGTTCCAAAATAGTACATTACGACACAAGTGCGAAAAACATGAAATTCGAAACGAGTGGCGATGTTTTAAAACACAACCGAAAGGGAGTGTTTAAAATCGACACGAGTTACGAATTTCGTTTTTGCACGTGTCTTGTAAGACGTTTTTTAGTGCAAATGGCCCTCCGAAGTTCTGAGCCTGATGTTAAATGGCATTAGAGTCTAAATAAGGCACCATCTGTAATAAAAATATCTTTTTTACAACATTTCAGCTCTCTTTTCTTTCTATTTTTCGCTTATTTGCTACGATTGAATTATATCCTTTGTAAAGCAAATCATGGGACTAGTGATGTGCCGTTTTCGGTACATTTTACAGCATAGTATTGGGAATATTCCCAAATGGTAACTTTCCCCGTAGTAAGATGAGGAATATACGGGAAACAGCACATCTTTAGCTTGTTAGGTAGTAGGTTATGATATAAGTCAATTTCAAGACCTGTGTAACATCAGATATTGCTAAGCGGTCAGAGTATTCAAGATGAACTTGGCACGACCTTATTCATCATCATCAGCCTATGTTAGTCCACTGCTGGACGTAGGCCTCTCCTATTAACTATGCTTATAGACGCATTAGGAGGTAAATGCCCATAATCGCCACGCTGGGCAAGCGGATTGGCGATCGCAGTAATGTGTCCACTATGATGACGCTGCTACCCATCATCAATCTTATAAAATGGTCAGTGACACTTCAATCCCTTAGTCGACTCTTACGACCCCCGCAGGAGGAGTTGGGGTGGTGACAAATGTATTCTTACCGTTATGATATAAGTAAATTTCAAGACCTGTGTAACATCAGATATTGCTAAGCGGTCAGGGTATTCAAGATGAACTTGGCACGACCTTATTGCTAAGACTATAAGAGTGTGTTAAGATCATTGTAAACACCCTACCCGCTTAGCAATATCTGCTGCTGACTGTACAAGCATAATAGTAGCACCTGACTGAGCCACCAATTTCAGTTAATATATTATCTGAACTGTCTAAAAATAGCTCCCGCAAACTTCTAAGCAAAACAGTGGTCAAAACATGAAATTAACTATCTACAGATGGGTTTCGGCACGCAACATAAATCAGTTTAAGAATCGATTCAGTAATTTAATATTTAATATCTTACTTATAAATAATAGTTATTTATGTGGCTGGCGCATAAATAACTATTATTTTAACTATTATATTAGAGGCGTCAACAATGAGTGTGGTTTTAATAATAAGCTCACACGAGTGTTTAATGCCTAATTATGTAGTCACATACATAACTTTATCTACATCCTTATCGTAAGTTTAGATTGATAATTTATATTTAATTACATTGATATCCACTAAGTAAAATACCTCTAAATATAACAATTTAAATCAGTTGAAATTACTCAATTTGTGTAAGAATATCTTATTATAATAAATATGAATTAAAAAAAAACAAAAAGAAATTGGCTTTATAATGTTAACATTAATGTACTGACACCGATGCTTTAATGTTAATATTATGATGCACTGTAGTTTAATGTTAAAATTATGATAAAGCCACAGACACCGGTTTCTTAATATAGGTCATTACATTACCGCTACTGAATATATAATAGGATAATTATATGGAAGTAGAAAAATTACTTTAAAGGAGATAAGATTTGGATGCAGGAAACTATCAAATGTTACAAATGCCTGCCTAATCTTCAAAATAATAAATAAATAATAATAAAACATATAAAAAAGCTTACTTATTGTAGGTCTTGATCGAATTCGTCTTTCGCAAACGAATTTATCCCAACCCGAGGTGCCTTTACATATGACATTCAGATGTTTATTGGAATTATTGGCCAATTCGCGCAATGTGACCTGCGATGCCAAATCAACGTGTCGCAGGTTTGCTCGTAAGAACATTGCTTGAAACAAGACTTAATAAATAGTAAAATATAAATATCTTCAAATGTCTTCCACAAATCGACATAGTCCCACGGTAAGCGCAATTAAAAGTTGTGATGTGGATGTCAAGCGACGATATAATATTAATATGCATGCAGACCAAAAGAGCATTCGCTGTTCAATACCCCTACTCTAGGAAATTCGATCGTTACACGAAACGTGATTCGTAGAGTGGGGGATAGAACAGCGAATGCTCTTTTGGTCTGCATACACCTTTATACAGGTTGAAATTTAAATCGAGAATCGTAATGTTTTTCTAGCTCTATAAACAACTAACAATTAAATGCCCCACAAGTTACTTAAAAATGGACATGTTATTTTTTTGTATTTTTTGGGGCTTGTGTTTTTGTATTTTTTGGCTTTAAAATATCAAAACGAATTATTAAGACAAATTAATTGAATAATTTAAATTACCTCTTCAAATTGAAGAAATTAATAACGCCAATTTTTGTCATTTCGTTAAAAATTAAATAATATTCATAACATTTGACGTTTTAAATAGCTTAAATCATCATCATCAGCCTATGATAGTCCACTGCTGGACGTAGGCCTCTCCTATTAACTATGCGTATAGACGCATTAGGAGGTAAATGCCCATAATCGCCACGCTGGGCAAGCAGATTGGCGATCGCAGTAATGTAATGTGTCCACTAAGATGACGCTGCTGCCCATCATCAATCGTTTATCAAATAATGGTCAGTGACACTTCAATCCCTTAGTCAACTCTTACGACACCGGCAGGAGGAGTTGGGGTGGTGACAAATGTATACTTACTGCAGTCACCACACGGCCAATAGCTAGATAGATATATTTAAATACATAAACAGACCTCCAGCTTCGTAAGCAGGACTACCAACTAGGCTACGAAAGCTGACAATTTCGTCACTGCCCACAGTTTATTCAGCAAATTCAAGACCCTAAGGGCTCCAAAAATACCTAGGCTAGAAATAACCTAATTTCACCAATGCCATGCAAAATTACCGTGAGCTATAATGATCATCCCCTGAGGGCAAATTGGGGTACCAGCTAACTGACCTTTCATGCGCCTTCTGCTCTTTGTAATAAGGGTCAAGTTTGGTCAGTCAATTGTGTTTACGTCGGTATGGGGGTTAATGAACCATAGCAGTGACGTCACTGTACGTCACCCAATGGCAAACGATTATTACGTTAGCTTTAATCTAGTAATCTGTGAATGGAAATATGGATACGAAATTGTAACTCGATACATTAATGACAAGATGAACAAAATGCATCAATCGGTTTTCCGAGATCCTATAATCAGACCATCTAAGGGGTTCTAAAAATAAAACACGTTCTATAAAAAAAATGGTTTTCTTGGACAAATCGAGTAACAAAAAATCATTCCAATTTGAAGTCGGTCAAAGAGAAAAAACAAAATATTCTTGATTCCTAAGCGGTGACGACTTAAAATTGATGTATCTCATTCAAATTCAGAAAATATAAATTCCGTAAGAATACTAAATTGCAGTATTATGAAAATCTCTCTAGATTTAAAGCTTAAACCGTAGTTCTAGTGAGAGCACTAAATCTTAACTAATCTCTGAAGTGTTATACACGCTTATAGTAATAGCACTTTTTATCGGGTCTTAAATTGTTATACAGTGAGTTTCCATCATACAGGCTATTATTGAAACCGAGGAGATTATTGAAACATACGATGCAGATTTATAACCAAACCGTGAGTATTATTTGATTCAAAGTTATCATTTTAAAATAACCTTCTAAAAAAGTTAATTGAGGAGCAAAAGCACTTCAAAATTTAATCGCAGCCATTCGCGTCTGGCAACAAAGCACATTACACATTACACGCATTACATTGATCGTTTGAAGAAAATTAACTTAATTGTTCGATCAATTTAACCCACATACGCCGACCAGGTATTATAACACCCTTTTTTTCGGATAATTGTAGTGTTTTATTGACAATTCACTTTATCGTAAAAATCCGAGGGCCACATTTTTTGGTTTCAGGCTTATCAGGGTTAAATAATTGACAAAACTTGAAAACGTTTGCTTGTGATGCGTATTATTACCCGTTTTTGTAAAAGCCCGGGTCGTGGTAGCACACTGTATTTTACGTTCAGGGTACTTTTGATAGCCACCGTACTACTTCGTTGTTCAGTCGGTACTGATGACAGTACACAATCTAAGTACTTATATATTGGCGTCTTCTCTGTTATTATAATAAGAGTAGGGTTTAGGGTCCAATGAATGAGACAATTACCAACTTCGTATTTGAGCACTAGTTTATTCTTCACCAATTCGCGATATTCAAACATCAATCTTAAAATAACACAGCGTATAAGACTACGTCTGCAACTGACCATTTCGATGACAAGAATGCCCCCACCGACCATCAGTCAGGTTACTTATAGGACTTAGAGGGTCCGGGCGGGTGCAGGTGGCGTGACGGCATAGTGGCGTGATCGCCTGATCGGTCAGGTCAGGTGCAGCTGTTGTTTTTGTACATTGATTACTATTGGATATTTTTCACATTTTAGATTCTACATGATGACGCCGCCGTCACGGCCATACTGACATACGCACGTCCTCGTGCGTGCAGCTTTACAACAAAGCATATCAGAATCGAAAGAATGACTTTAACTGTTCGATCATCTTGACTGATAAATTATCTTGGCTTGATACCACAAATGATAAATCAGGTTAGCCTGGCCCGAACGTCAGGACTAGCCTCTTAGATCCTTCTGCATGACACTGGAGGAGTCACTTCTTCTTTACCTGCTAGTCCGGGCATTGTTCTTTTAGCCCCTTTAGCGGAGTTATTGGTCCGGTGTCCTTCAATCAAAACGTACCTTTTCCTTGGCTAGACCGGACATTATTGTTTTTGTCCCTTTAGCGAAATGATTGGTCCGACCCGACATCTTTCAATACTCATCTTTATTGGCTAGACCGGACACTAATACTTTGTCCCTTTAGCGTGCTTAAAACTGATTGGTCCGGCATAGCCCTTCAATCATATTTTTGTACTCCCTTTTTTTAGTTTTATTCTATTTATTTTTTCTTTTGGAAAGCTACTATCTCTCAACAATATGCTGTCATTATCATTAACATTTGGCAAATGGTTATAGTGACAAAACGAATCAAACTATTGTCAATGTGACACACCGCCGTCACGTCATCATGACTAATTGACTATAATTTACAATTTTATTTTTATTAACCTTTTTTTTTTAATATCTAGTACAATGTTGATTCTATGTTGATTCTAGACCTCTTACGTAACTTTTTGTTTTTACCATTTTTTTTGTTGTTTTTTTTTTATTTACTTTTATGTTTCTATTTTTTTTTTATCATTATTTTTTAAATCCGCATTTTGCCCTCAGCGTGACCATTTATTCTCCTTATACATGTTTATTGTAATAAGACATAAGTCAATGCTTTTTTTATAGACTATCTGGATTTTTTTTTTGACATAGCAATGTAAACCAAATTCAAATATGACCTCAATTTTAAACCGGCAATTTACATCGAACAAAAACCACTTTTCACGCTTTTGTCATTGCTCAGAAATTTGTTTTGAGTTGACCAAATGAAATATTTTATCGTTCTATTTTCATAATTCCTGCCACCTGTCTTAGCTATGTTGTAGCGGCTGCACTTTTAACACATTTCTTGTAGACACAAAATTCAATTTCAATTTTATTTCATTACCATTGCAAACATATGAAATAAACAACCAAAATATTTTTCTTCCAAATGTTCCACAAACAGGCCATAGATTAAACACAAATTTTGATTTATTCGAATTGCATTTGGAATATTTTTTTGCCAACCCGCGATTCTTCAAATTTTCTCGCGCTCACTTTACGCTCAATATTCCCAGAAAGTCAAGAAAATGTTTTTTTTTTGTATGGAACATGTACGTTGTATTTGCTGAACATCTGAACGACTCTCTGATATTTAGAGTGTAAGTACCTAGGATTTTTTTTTTCTTTACTTTTGGGATGTTTTGAAACCAATAAAGGACTTTCTTTTTTTTTTAGGGAAGTTAAAAGTTGTTGTGTCAATTTTTTTGTATCAACTAATGCAGTTTTCTGTGAATATCTACTATCTATGTCATCAAAGTAACACTAAAGTCGAATTACAGGACTAAAGTTTTAACATTCCTACAAGGCCCTTAAAGGCTACCACCCAAATTTGTTTCAAATTGTGACATCACGGTTGCCAATCAGTGATAAGTTTACTATGGGAGAACAAGAAAATTGCTATTTTAACTGGGAACTAATAACTTCAATATGAATGTTGTACAAGGTTTTTTTTTTTTTAAACTACAGAGTGAACGGCGAATTTTTTTGTAGATTTAACTACACTATGTCACAAAAATTAACACTAAGAATCAACACTATTGCACAGTAATACCAGCGTAAATAATAAATTGAAAAAGGTCATGAGCTTATCCTGACCTAGAGGTCGTGTAAAATTATTCACCAATAGACAGCATGTCTCAAACTTTATAATTTTCACAATTAATTAATTGCAATTCTCATTTACATTTGTGCAACGAAAATGACAACACTTCAACGCTCATTAGCAGTGAAATTCTGACGCCGTAACTTAATCACATTGTTATCGTGTTAAATTATTATTACTATTTGTCTATTATCATGCGCTGAAAACATGGAAATCCAAGAAATTGGCAGACGCTTTTTTATTATATTCAAATTAGTTAATCAAATTAAATATACTTTGATGCCGACCTGTGCCAAGTTATAGGCACACCTCATTAAAAATCAAAGTGTCCTCAATAAAGGCTGTTAGTTTTTATTTTTGCCTGTTGTCAACTTTTCTAGGTAAAGGATGTCAACGAATAAGTGCCGTTGATCAAGATTGCCAACAATAATGAGACATTTTTCTATCATGTTTTACGTACAATTTTGAGATGCTATGTGATATGTAGCACTCCAAACGAGGCTTTGAAAAAGAAAAATATCACCCAACTTTAGGTACTTTAACAGAAATGGTATTATTTTTTTATATTTTTGAAATTTGAAAATCGCTTTCATGATTTATTAAAGTTGTTTTTTTTTTGCAGTTAAGCTATTGATACCGCCCTTCTAAGGAAGTTAAATCACTATATTATATTGTAATCAGTAAATCTTGTAATTTTCGACCATAACTTAATGACAAAAGTGTTTTACGACTACCACTTACAACAGCTAAAGTTTCAAACTGATACGAGTGACATGTGACAACAGATTTCAGCGTTTGTAATTGTTATGGGTAGGTACCCGGTGCATACATTTTTTATTTTGCTTAATTTTTTGGACATTTAGTCTTAAATACTTCTTCAGAAGACTTTAAATTTAGACTACTTTGTTGTCATTTTCATGATAATGCAGAATTTAAATAAAAATCCTACTTTAGATAGTAATTTATTGATGTCGATGGGCACTAAACTCTGACGCCGTCAACGCGTCATATGTGTGAGCAAGTATTTTAGCGTCAAGTCTTAGGGCAGTGTTAAAGGGCTCTCTTTTTTTATAAAGCCAAAAGATATTTAATTGGTATTGGCTTGTGTTTTTTTTAGTATCTTTTTTTTTGTTTTAATTAGTTCAGTCTTTGTGAACCTTAAACCAGAAGCTATATGTTCCTAAAAAAAATCCGGATCATTTATCAATTTGGCCACTAATCCATGCCATTTATCAATTTGGTAACTATTCAAAGGCAAAGGGCACCTATTGGGTCTGATATTATAATCGCACATACGCATTGCGATTTCAGAGTTTTTTTTTTATTACTAGCTACATGGGTTTAGATTCAGTTGGAAATAACCAAGAGATAAGTAACCAATCAATTTGATTTAATTTCTCCGATTGTACTTATTCACGTGTTTGGGTGTTTATCGATAAAGTTGCTGAAAATTTTTTTTTTCATGACGTTGACGATTTGTTTCTTATCTCGTTAAGTTTTTGTCAATTGACCAACTATCAAACAAATTATTGTTTATTTAACAATAATTACGCATCAATGTCTCAGAAAAAGTTATAGGTACCGGAAATTGGGACACAAATTCCTGCTTATGTTCTCATTATGATGTGACGCATCGTGATCGGTAAAATCAAATGATAAATCATGTACTATACAACAATACAACGTACAATAGTACGTGCAGATTGTTAATTACGGGATTATTAAGATACTTCTCAAAACTGTTTGTTCAAGAAATGACTCAATATTATTGCAATTCATATTACTGCTTAGTCACAATTATATTCTACACCAGGCTCAAAGAGCCATGCAAAGCAGTTAAAATTATCACTTGTTTGCTGGTATTTGCGGTAGGTATTGTTGCCCGTAGCTGAAGTTCCATCTTCCTTTCGTTTCGTGTACCGCATAGGACAGAAAGTAGCGTCGTGGTTGATGTAGTTGCACACGGAGCAGGAAACAGTAGATTTAGGTTGGTTTGTTTTTGTTCAAACGGCCGTCATAATCTTCACCACGGTGACCAATTTCTTCGCATAATTTGCAATTCTCTCGAAACTACTATATCGATGTACGTAGTTTTATTGATGAAACTCCTGGGATCACTCTCTTTATAGGTGGCTTCCACATTGCTTAGTTTTAGGTGTGAAACCGCGGAGAAAATTCTCTTGATCGATTCTGGTATGTTCGGATCCGATGGAATCATCTTTGACAGAGAATGGGCGAAAATACTACTCGTAGCTACAGCTTTCTACTGCGTCCAATCCAACCGAATAGGCCAACATTTAAGCGAATGTAGAATTGATTTGATGGCGAATTTGGGTTCGGCACTTCTGATATTGGCGTCTTCTCTGTTATTATAATAAGAGTAGGGTTTAGGGTCCAATGAATGAGACAATTACCAACTTCGTATTTGAGCACTAGTTTATTCTTCACCAATTCGCGATATTCAAACATCAATCTTAAAATAACACAGCGTATAAGACTACGTCTGCAACTGACCATTTCGATGACAAGAATGCCCCCACCGACCATCAGTCAGGTTACTTATAGGACTTAGAGGGTCCGGGCGGGTGCAGGTGGCGTGACGTCATAGTGGCGTGATCGCCTGATCGGTCAGGTCAGGTGCAGCTGTTGTTTTTGTACATTGATTACTATTGGATATTTTTCACATTTTAGATTCTACATGATGACGCCGCCGTCATATACAAAGCCTTAGGCACTCGTCTCACCGTGACCTACTAAGCTATGAACTATGGGCTATAAACACGAACAAAAGATACGCACTGCCGTGTAAAAAAAGAGACACGGCGATAGTCGAACGGCGATGATAGCTGATAGATGAGCGAGTATCGCTGTGTCTCTTTTAATAACACGGGAGTATCTTTCGTTCGCGTTTATAGCCGATAGTTCATAGCTTATTAGCTCGCGGTGAGACCAGTGCGTCAATGCAAAAAATTAATCAAAAATTGAAATTTATAGTACAGATGGTATGTTTTTAGGCTCTAGTGCGAGAAGTGTGTCATTTTACGTCAGGTCTAAAACTTCGGAGGGCCATCTGTACTAAAAAACATCGTACGAGACACGTGCAAATCAAAATTCGTAACTCGTGTCGATTTAAAACATATATCGGTCGTGTTTTAAAACAACGCCACTCGTTTTGAATTTCATGTTTTACGCACTTGTGTCGTAATGTACTATTATGGCAGTAAAAAGTTAGTAACGAAATAATAAAAACAGCAACTCACGCATTTTGCTAATAGGTAATTGTTTACAGAACTGTTTGAAAAATGTTCAAAAATATTAATAAATATTCACACAGTTTTCATTCTGCGAAAAGAATTTCCACGGCTGCCGCTGTCAAATCATCTTATACAGATTCTTGTTAAAGCTTTCAATATTTCTCCTCTTATTTATATCTTAGGAAAAACTACGCAGAAAATTATATTCTTGGAAGACTTCTAATCTATAACTCGATCTAATTAAGCAAATCCTATTTAAAAGCGTAACTTTAACTCGTGATATTCATTAAGATTTCTTTATAAGATAAAATAAAGAGCAGTAAAATCTAAAAAATCAAATGAAGTTTGTGTAAAACTATGATTATTACTGAGGTCTATGAAACACCTAATGAAGGGAACCTACCACTGTCACTCAAACGTAGTATTACTCTTTATAAAATGAATATTTCATGTTATTTTGGATGTTAGATTAACACTAGGTTAAAATCTTAAAATCGTTTGTTTTGTGTTTGTAATTACTAATTACGCAATATGGAAATTGGTCTGAAATAAACTTCTTCATTCATTCATTTCGATTTCGTTATATTTATGACGTGGAACTGGAATTTTATATTAATAAAACCACAATTTGAAGTGTTTGTACAGCAAAAGCATTCCCTTTGTATAATTTTAAATCATATAAGTAAATAATTTACATTCTGAAATGCAATGGGAGTAAAATAAACAAATTTATTATTTATTTAATTACGTGTAAAATATGTTGTGATGAATTTGTCTGTTATAACCGATTCATATTCGAGAACATTTCTGTTTATCAATAAAATATCATGATTCTCATTATCATCATCATCATTCATCACCGACGTAGTCCACTCCTGGATATAGGCAATTTTATACACATTAGAGGTAGTGGCTATAATCGCTACGCTGGGAAAGCGTGGCGATCGCAGTAGTGTGTCCACTATGATGACGCTGCTAAGGTCCGACTGAGATCTCGGTCTCGGTCTCGGCATTCTCGGCCAAAAATCGAGCCGAGATGGCCAAAAATGGCCGGGACTCTCGGCCGCGGCCGCGATTCATTATGAGCTGTAATTGGGGAGCTTGACGCCATCTCACGAACTTACTACGATTTTATTGGTGTCATATTGACATGATGTGACTTCAATTTCACTTTAAAATGAACGGAAGGAATAATTTAGAGTAAGCGACCCCTATCATACTATCGATAAAAATACCTCAAATTCGAATACCGGTTTGTGGGGTACCTACACAAAAAAAAATTCAAAAAAAGAAAATATACAAAAAAATTGCTGTTTTAGTTTGACGTTGGACTTACTATAGGTATTTTCTAGGGATTTTTGTATGTAATTTATACGTTTTCTATTCTTTCTACCCAGGCTCGATCTCGGCCGAGAATCAAATTTATTCTCGGTCTCGGTCTCGGCCGAGACTAAAATATGTGTCTCGGTCGGACCTTAGACGCTGCTGCCCATCATCAATCGTTAATAGCCGAATGGTAGGAACACTTCAATCCCTTAGTAGACTCCTAAAGTGTGTGCACACTAGCAATTTCCGAGCGAGTTTTGTATGGAGGCGTAATCACCGCGAGTTTGCCGCGTGTAATTTTTGTATAGAAACCGCTTTCAAGTTGCCCAAGTGAATCGCTAGTGTGAACAGACCCTTAAGTAAAATATAAAAAATCACACATAACGCAATTGTAAAGGTGCATTCAGACCAAACGAACATTCGTTATTCTAACCCCCCACTCTACGAAATTCGATCGTAACACAAAACGTGATTGGTTGATTTCGTAGAGCGGGGGATAGAACAGCGAATGCTCTTTTGGTCTTAATGCACCTTTAAATAGCGTCAATTGTGTTACGAAACTTAGTCATATATTATACACCGTGTTTTTAATGATTTCCGTTATATTAAAGGGAAGCTTATTGAGGTAAAAAATAATCAATTTCTCTAAGAAACTAGTGTCTTAACTCTTGCTGTTATTGAGTTACTAAAAAAATAAGTGTATTTAATGACTGAACAAATGTACTGCAACCTTTATTACATCCTAATGTTACTTATTTTAACGTGTGCCGTCAGTCACCTGAGATCTTATTCTTACATCATCAGCCTATGATAGTCCACTGCTGGACGTAGGCCTCTCCTATTAACTATGCGTATAGACGCATTAGGAGGTAAATGCCCATAATCGCCACGCTGGGCAAGCGGATTGGCGATCGCAGTAATTTGTCCACTATAATGACGCTGCTGCCCATCATCAATCTTTAATCAAATAATGGCCAGTGATACTTTAATCCCTTAGTCGACTCTTACGACACCCAAAGGAGGAGTTGATGGTGACAAATATATTCTTACTGCCGCTACCACACGGCCAATGATCTTATTCTTAAGGTTTCGTAAAAAAATATTTCTTTACGAAATTTCGTAAAAAAATATTTTTTACGAAATTAACAAAAGCCGATATACCAGGCAACTTCTATTAATGTCCCAAGTAACCTGTCCAATTTAACGGAAATCAATAAAACACGGTGTATACCCTGTTTAACAACCTTTGGTAGTAGTAAATGGGAGCGAATTTAAAAGGTAAATGTTCGTATTGTTGATCGCTCATAGAAAATTTGAATTTGTCGCGCTCTTTCAGTGTTACACAAAAAATATGTCGTTAAATTTTGTTTTTGAAAAAGGCCTTTAGTTATGTTTTATTTGGTTTGCAATCTACCCTTATGACATTCACGAGAAGAGTTGGGGTGGTGACAAATATATCCTTACTGCCGTCACTACATGGCTAACTACACAAGGTGGTATTTTAACTACGTATTATAGACGTAAAAATAAACAAAAAATATTATGTAACCTTATGTATAATGTCACTCAAAAAATTACTTATTAACATTTCCAGTAATTTTTATCATAGCAACTGTTTCAGCCTATGAAAGTAAAACTACTTGTAATAGTTTACCATTTTTATTTATGGATAAGTACAATCGAGAGGTTCTTTTTAGGTCTAGGACACGTGCGGCGGCTTCAGTGGTTAGAAGGAAAGAGGGAGTTGTGGGCTTGGTGCTCCGCTTTTTGTGGTGTCGAGTGCGCGCAACCTGGGCGCTGTCGTCGCGCTCTGGGAGCCCTCTCATTCGCTACCGACGGTCGTCTGGATTGGTCAACGCCGGTGCCAATGTTACCAGGCGTTAACATACTCCGGGGCGCTGAAAGAGTATCTTTCAGGAATCCCTTTCTTGCATAGGTAACGGGCATATTCTGTTGAGTGCTCGCTTGACGAGCCCCCTGGCAGTGTTGAGGTCCGCGACACGCGGCACGCCATCCTTGCCGGGGTATAGCTTGACTACCCTGCCCATGCGCCACAGCAGCGGTGGTAAGCCTTCCTCTTTGATGAGCACCAGCTCTCCCAGGCGTAGATCGCGTTGTCTTTCGCGCCACTTGTAGCGTTGCTGTTGTAGAGACACGAACTCCGACGACCACCGCTTCCAGAAGTGTTGACGCAACTGCTCCAGCTTGAGGTAGCGGTCCAGGCGTTGTGGGTTCCGGTCTTCAAGTGGCGGCGACGGCAGCGACTCGAGCGCCCTAAAAACCAGAAAGTGCCCGGGAGTAAGGGGGTCTAAGTCATTGGGGGAGGAGGATAGTGGACAGAGTGGTCTACTGTTCAATATTGCCTCTACTTGACTAAACAAGGAGGACAGCTCTTCAAATGTGAGATGAGTAGTACCTAATACTCTTTTTAGATGAAATTTAGCACTTTTAATACCGGCCTCAGCATAGCCGTTAAAGTTAGGAGCGTAAGCTGGCGCAAATTTAAATTTAATACCTTGACCAGCTGCAAAATCAGATATATCATTTTGATATAGTTTATAAAGGTCATTAATCTCTTTAGCTGCAGCTACAAAGTTTCTACCGTTATCACAGAACAACTCCGCGGGCTTACCGCGTCGGGCGATAAATCTGCGAAGTGCAAGCATAAATGAATCTTTAGACAGGTCGCTTACAGCTTCTAAATGTACACATTTATATCTTTGACATATAAATAGACACATATAACATTTGGTAATTTTACATCCACGTCCGCGGCGATCGGTTATGAAATAGGGACCAGCTAGGTCAAGCGCAGTTGACGTGAATGGAAAATCAGTGTTTGTGCGTTGTTCGGGTAAGTTGCCCATAATATTTTTTAAAGTTTGACCAGAAATACGCCTACAAGTGACACAATTGCGGGCCGTGCTTCTCGCGAGATGTCTGCCTCCGACCGGCCATATAATGTCTCGAACTAAACATAATAACAACTGTGGCCCTGCATGTAAGAGACGTATGTGTTCATGTGTAAAAATGAGTCTGGTTAGAGTGTGTTTAGCACGTAATAACATGGGATGCTTCTGGTCGTAGCTACGATCAGAAGCCTCCAGCCTCCCCCCGACTCTCAAGATGCCTTGAGAGTCAAGGAACGGAGACAGAGTTGTGATATGTGATTTAGGGCTCAACCTGTGACCTTTGTGCATCGTTTCTATTTCAGACGTAAACGACTGTTGTTGAGCAATTTTGACTAAAGTATGTAGCGAGTCTGCGAGTTCCTGTGCCGACAGCGATCCCGTAAGTTTAGGTAATCTACAGTTATTAATGAAACGGCGCACATAAGCCATGGCGTGTTGTAATCTTTTATATTTTGAAAACCTATCAAAATCAATGATCGATGGCTCAGGTTCTAAAGTTGTAAGCATAGAAGTTACCTTGATTTCAGGCAAGACCTCCGGAGGCACAGAATTCAAGTCTGGCCACTCAGCTTCAGGTTTTAGTAGGAACTCGGGGCCATGCCACCAAAGAGCGGCTCCAGAGACATGTTGTGGGTCTACGCCACGGGTTGCGAGGTCACTTGGATTTTCTTTGGTAGGTACATGTCTCCAGGTAGCTCCTGGGGTGAGACTGGCTATAGCTGCCACTCTGTTGGCCACAAAGGTCTTTAATTTGCTAATGTCAGTTTTTAGCCAAGCCAGGCAGCAGCTAGAGTCAGTCCAGAATATTGCACGAGAGACAGGACGTCTCCAGGCTTTTACTACAGCTGCGTAGGTACGCGCAGCTAACAAGCAACCTGACAATTCAAGTCGTGGTATGCTGGTTCTCTTGATTGGAGCAATTCTGTCTCTCGCACACAGTAGGTGTACTTGTTGTTCACCCGAGCCTGAAATTGTTTTAACATAAATGCAGGCTGCATACGCAGTTTCTGCTGCATCAGAAAAGCAGTGTAATTCTATTGTGGAGGGTGCATCGCACAACACAAATCTAGGTATACTAAGCATTTTTATATGATGTAAGTTTTTAATGAATTGCGTCCAGATTCGCTGGATTTCTGGTGAAACCGGTTCGTCCCAATCTTTGCCTTCTTTCCATAAGGTTTGCAGTAATATTTTAGGTTTAACTGTGCACAGACTTAACAGGCCTAAGGGATCAAAGACTTGGAACGTTTTTGATAATATTGATCTCTTTGTAACCTTTTCATCAGATTCATAAGGCTTAATTGCATAGTTTAGAATATCTTGGCTGGGCAGCCAGCCCTGTCCAAGTGTTTGACAAGATTGGCTCAATGCCAAATGATCATTTTGATTAATAGAATCAGAACTTAATAACTCGTTTGAATTCGAGCGGTATTTACGTAGGTTAAAGCAACCGGCGGTTAGGACCTTTGATACCTCGGCTTGTATATGAAGCAGTTCTTTTACAGAATCTGCGCCTGTCAGTAAGTCATCGCAATAAAAATCATTTTGTATTATAGTCTTAACTAATGTATCCTTGCTCTCAGCCCCCAACTGCCACAAACAACGCGCCGCTAACCAGCTGGAAGAGGCGAAGCCATAAAAAACAGTATTTAAGGTCAAAGAACGAATAGGTAGGTGCTCGTTTTCACGCCACAAAATGACTTGCAAGTGTCTATCTGCTTCATTAATTAAGATTTGACGATATTGTTTTTCTATATCAGACGACAGCACATATCTATACTGTCGGAATCTAAGCAATATGTCAAATAACGAGTTTTGTATGTTAGGTCCTACCATCTGGATATCATTAATAGAATAACCAGAGGAGGTTGGGCAGCTGCCATGAAAGACTGCCCTTAATCGTGTAGATTCACTGTCCTTCATCACTGGGTGATGAGGGACGTGATAAGCATTGTAACATTGCTTAGATTCCGACAGATGACCTAAACTTTCATATTCGTTTATGAAATCAGTATACATTTTTTTAAGTTCAGGTTGTTTACTGAAACGTCTTTCTAAGTTGAATAGGCGTTTTTTAGCAATGTTAAATGTGTTGCCTAGGCAGTCGGGCGTATCCTTTAAAGGTAGACGCACTACAAACCTGCCATCAGATTGGCGATATGTGGTATCTGTGAAATGTTTTTCTATGGGATGAGAATCGAACTCACCTCCATTTTTGAAGTCCGCTTCTTGCGGTACCTCCTGCGTCTCCCAGAACTTAGTCATTTGGGCAGACAGGTCAGACATGCAGCAATGAGTACTTGTGTTTAATGAGTTTACATAGGCAGTGGCGCCCTCTATCGGACCGGCTACAAGCCACCCAAGCTTTGAAGGGATAAGAAAGGTGCACTTACTACCTTGCAATGTTTTTGCCCTTCCAGTAACGATCGACCAGAACAATTCAACTCCCAATAGCATATCTATTTGAGATGGAACGTTAAAGGTTGGATCTGCAAGTTTCATCGATGCAGGTAAGTTAAGATAACTAATATCAACATATTTTTTAGGAAATTGATCAGTTATTTTATTTAAGACAAGAAAGTCTGCGTTAGCATTGAAATTGGTCAGTTTAGATTTTATATGAGCTGCGCACCTCATAGGTTTATAGGTCAGAGAGGTATTTCCTATTCCCGTTACATTTGTGGCAGTTAGAGGCTGAAGGTCAAGTTGCAGGCGTTGCCTCAACGCTTCAGTAAGATAATTAGACTGTGAACAGTTATCCAAGAGACATTTGACTGTCTCTCTCTTATTGTTGACAGGATTTACAATTTCAATTAGAGCAGTAGAGAGCAATGCTTCACTACTGTTGAGAGAAGTATTAGCAGTGAGGGTGTTTCGCACCTCGGCACTGTCAGAAGTTACCATTGTTGAGGAGGAAGTAGCTTCCTCCCTAACGCTGTCGGTGGGTTGGCTTATTAGATCTGTGTTAGACCCACTAGACAGATTGTTAGTGGTTTGTGTGTTGTTGTGTAGGTATGTGTTGTGACGTCTCTTACATACACGACAACCGTTGAGCTTGCACTGACAGGTCTCGTGGTCCGGGCGGAGGCAGACATGGCAGAGTCTCAAAGTGGACGCCCGCGACCAGCGCTCGTCGACCGACATCTTTTTGAAGGCTGGGCAGTCGTACACTCTGTGATCACCACGGCACACGACGCACGGCCGACCTTTGTTGTCACCTTGTTTTTCTGAAATCATGAAGGTTTTTATGTTTTTATCATGTTTAAATGAATTTTTATTAGTCACAGGCTCTAACCTGTGATTAGATTGTTTTTCTCTTTTAGATCGGTACAGGTTTTCTAATATATCTGCACGATTTTTAGAAATTCCTTGAAATCTTCAAGTGTAGGCCACTCTTGAAGAGTATTTCTGTGCTCTTCCCATTTTGAATATGTATTTGAGTCTAATTTTGCAGCTAACATGTGAATTAACATTGTATCCCAATGCTCCGTAGGTTGACCTAATGTTTTCAACGCTCGGAGGTTTTTAGTGAAATTATCGCTTAAAAATCTAAGCGACTTATCAGACTCCCGCTGTATACTTTCCATATTAAATAATGCATTCAAATGATTAGTAATTAATTGCCTTTTATTACTGAACCTGTCACACAGCAGTCTCCAGGCCTCAGTATAGTTGACAGCTGAAACTTCTAAATTTGCAATTACACGAGCAGCCTCGCCTTCAAGGTATGAACTTAGGTAGTGAAACTTGTGGATCGACTTAATGTGGTCATTGTTATGAATCAAAGATTCATAAAGGTCCTTAAATTCCATCCATTTATAATAAGATCCATCAAATTTATTTATTTTAATTTGAGGCAACTTGAAGCCGAGGTGCTCAGAATGACAACCGCATGAAGAACAAACCTTTACAGACGGCTCAGGTGAGGGCTTCTGAGCTTGAGAGCGTTCCAAAATATTTTGAGCTACAGCTATAGCAGAATTAATGTGAGATTCATTAGAGTCCCGTTCTAGGAGCTCACTCTCAAGGCTTTCAGAATTAACTACCTCAATCGAAGTTTGCAGCTCGTCTAGGCGCGTGGATAGCTCTATAACTTTATTTAATCTTAAGGTAAGCTCATTAAATTTAATTCCCGTTAACACTTCATCATCTTTAATTGTATTTAAATAACCACGAAATTTAGAAACTTGACCCTTTATGGATCCACGCTTAATGCGTAATTCGGCCAAGAGAGCTTCCTTTTTTGCAGCTTCAGTCATGTTGAATTGTGTTTATTAACTGAGCTGGCAAAACAGACGAATTAATTTGAGAAAAAATATTATTTAGAGTTAAAAAGTATCCACGTCAGCAAAAAGTTAAATTGGCAAAACAGCTCACGCCCCTGATGCCTTCAACAGCTACGCCGAGGTGGCCCGGTGCGCAGCCACGTGGTCACACGTGGCACGCGAAGCATACGTGGGCACGTGGTATGTATGCGTAGCACGCGGCGCGCACGTGGGCAGCCTCGTCACTGAAATCGTGCAAAAGAAAGGGTGCATATGCGTGCAAGAACCAAAGCGCAGGCAAGGGTGGCGTGAAGTTGAATGGAATTGTCTATGTCAGCAAAGAGAAAAGGAAATGAGTTGAATTAATTTTAGAATGGCACACGTGCGCTTGCAAACAAGGGTTTTTTAAGTGCAAATGAATTAAACGTAAATGCGTAGGCAAGCTGGCGATAAAATAGGCACAAACAAGCCGCTCCAGTCAGATTTTAAATAAACGCGTTAGGTATTTATTATTATATCTTTAAAGGAATGCACAGGTTTTCACTGCACTGCCTTATTTAATTAAGAAAGCCTAAATAGATAGGCACTGAAGCGGTATTTAAGTTAACTCACACAACGTGCACTGAGAGGTTAGGTATTTGAAGATCACTAAAAACAAGCTGATAAGAAACTGTCCTGTAGGTAAAAACACAAATAGATGCAATAAATCACAGTAGGCACTCAGTTTAAAGACAATTTAGTTGGGATTCAAGATTATTTAAGTTAAAGTAATTTGTCGAGTTTAGTTACGTAATGGTCAAAGATCAATGAACTGCAAAATAGGTATGTTTAGGTTAAATTGTAGTCAAGTTTGTAGGTCAGAATATTGAAATTGAGAATTTAAGTTAGAAAAAGAAAGAAAGGACTTGACTTAGATTTAAAAGTGGGTACGGATGGGCACTTTCTAGGATCAGGGCACTCGCCTTGTCTCGCCGCGCGCCACGCGGTCGCGTCGTGTTACCAGACGCCGACGATCGTCCGTCCCAGTCCCACGGTTCCCTGGTCTTCGCCGCAGCCGTCCCTCAGCAGTCCTCCTCTTCGGGCACGCGTTACTGGGCTGGCGGCGAAGGCTGGCAGTAACTGGCTCCGGCTTGCGACGTCGTCGGCTCCAAGACCACGACGCTCCAATATGGCCGACGAAAGTCAGGCTCTGCAATTCAAGATAATAGACCTGCCGCACGTGTCCTGTCACGGTCGCCAATTATGTTTCAGCCTATGAAAGTAAAACTACTTGTAATAGTTTACCATTTTTATTTATGGATAAGTACAATCGAGAGGTTCTTTTTAGGTCTAGGACACGTGCGGCGGCTTCAGTGGTTAGAAGGAAAGAGGGAGTTGTGGGCTCGGTGCTCCGCTTTTTGTGGTGTCGAGTGCGCGCAACCTGGGCGCTGTCGTCGCGCTCTGGGAGCCCTCTCATTCGCTACCGACGGTCGTCTGGATTGGTCAACGCCGGTGCCAATGTTACCAGGCGTTAACAGCAACAATTTGGTAAAAGATCCTCCTGAGTCCCTGAGTCCGTTATAAAGGCCAAAATCGTGCCATGTGTAAAAGCCGAGCGCTAAATAAATTAAGTTATCAATAAAGTCCCAGAGTCCGTTATAACGGCCAAAATCATGACATGTGCAAAGACCGAGCGCTAAAAACTAAAGTTGTCCGTAAACGCCGATTGACCGTTATAAAGGCCTTAATGTTTAGCGCTTAAAATCAGGCGATATTGGCATGATTTTGAGATTCAATGGTAGTCATCCAATCAGAAATATACCTATCTCTATTTAGCAAAGGCTATTGCCCAGTAAACAAGAATATTCCATTAAGTGCGACGTCAAAAGTCCGGCAAGATGTCACGTCACGCAGATGGAGATGAGTTCAATCTTATTTTTTCGCTTAAACCTGTTTGTTTTTGTCTGCTTTTTTATGTATTCAATGAGTATTTTACAAGTTTATTATAATGAAATTACTAGTTTTATTGTAAATATGATGTTTGAAGTACAATTACGTGTTAAATTAATTTGACCTTTGTAAAGCCCTCTCGGACTTTGTTCATAGCATCATTAAGTCCTCACACTTGTTTAAAACGAGTTTTTCTTGAAACACGTGGATTAAAATTTCTTAATTAGTTATATAATGTTAGAGAAGGTTTATTAAATTTGTTGTTAAAATACTTAAGTAAGTTACTTTATGAGGATTCTATTGTGATGTGAGAAGAAGACTGATTTAACTACAACAGTTTTGTATTGAATTTGATTTTAAAAGAAAGATTTTAATGTTTTAATAACAGAATGTTTCTACATTTTTGATTATTTTTAAAAATGATTGCATTTTGACAATTCCTTATATTTTATTTTATTTTTCAAAGTTACACCAGATTTCATACAAAATGACTCTTATTCGCCACATTTATTATAAAATCTTAGTCACATAAAAGCCGAGAGGCCTTTATAACGCCCAAATAATTTGTAAAATAAATCATGCTTAAAGTATACCTCTTAGAGTATATAACCAACTTTGTTCCAACAAAAATCTGACAAACTCATTTTAAACCTTAAAATAAGCGGCAGAAAGTTCAGGACTCAACACTGATGGTGTTATAAAGGACTCTCGGCTTTTATGCGAGCGTACTCGATTTTTACCCAGGACTTTACGCTGATAGTGTTATAAAGGACTCTCGGTTTTTATGCGAGTGTACTCATTTTTTATCCAGGACTCAGGGGGAGATATATTTTTTTAATTTTAGTGACAGGTTGTTTCGCTAAGTCTATTCTTATTTTTTGATTGTCATTCAAAAATCTAATTCAACAGCACTATCCACATTGTGCCAAAAAAAAACAATTCAATTAGATTTTTTTTAAGTATGACAATATTAGCATACGTTGCGGCATTATTGTAATCAAAAATAAGTTTTATGGCAACTTATATCGAAAAACTCATTTCGAAAAAAGGTTGATTATCTCTGAAATCAAGCCGAATCCAGGAAAATTGTATAATTAAAGCATCAAAGACTCTTAATTATGGTCAGAACTCTGCATTCCCTGTAAAATCTCTTGCAATGCTTGCGAGCACTATGTAATATTTTAATAAAAAATAAAATATTATAATATTTTACTTAATGAGGTTTTTTTACTGTTGAATCCTCCTGACGTTGTTTATACAGTCATGTTAGATAAAATCCTATTATGAATGAATTAAATACAGTTGTACATAACTATTAATTTAACTATAAATTGGTCAGCCTCCGTAACCTAGTTGGTAGTGACCCTGCCTACGAAGCTGGAGGTTCCGGGTTCGAATCCCGGCGAGGGCATTCTTTGTGTATTTATTTATCACAAATGTTTGTTCCTTGGTCATGGCTGCCTATGTATATAAGTATCTATATGTGTATATCTATTATATATTCGTCGCCTGGTACCCACATCACAAGCCTTAATTGAGCTTACCGTGGGACTTGGTCTATTTGTGTAAGATGTCCCGAGATATTTTTATTTAGTAATGTAATTAAACGGTTAAACTCAAGTCACTACGCACGACATGTTTTATTAAATGTTTTTAGTTAAATAGGTACCTACATATTTATTTCATGTAATGCGTCTGGTATCCCACATTTATAAAACTTTTATTAAAATAATTGAAAGCCGCATCTCTGGACAACTTGATCGACACCAACCGCCGAACCAAGCTGGTTTCCGCCCTGGATTCTCCACCACTGACCATCTTCACACGCTCAACCAAATCTTGGAAAAAACTGCAGAATATAAGCTTCCCTTATACTTGGCATTTGTGGACTACACCAAGGCTTTCGATAGCATTACTCACCATGCTATAATAACTGCGCTCGAAAATCAAGGCATCAATCCCACTTATGTCAGTTTAATAAAAGCCATCTACAATAATAGTACAGCCGACGTTAAGCTTGAGTCATCCGGTCCGTCGTTCAAGATACAGAGAGGTGTCAAGCAGGGAGACCCATTATCTCCAAAACAATAGTTTTGCTGCTGAATACACCAGCACCCTGGAAGAAATTTTCAAGGGCCTAGCAAATTTGTGGGAGGCTAGGGGAATGGTCATGGGCGACAGGAAGTTGTCAAACCTCCGTTTCGCCGATGACATAGTTCTCTTTGCCTCTTCTGCCGCAGAACTCCAGCAAATGCTCCAAGACCTGAGCAATGCAAGTCTTCAAGTTGGCCTTCAGATGAACCGTGCCAAGACTCAGGTGATGACCAATAGCACGAAACATAGGGTTGAGGTAGATGGGCAGATCATACACTGTGACGAGTATATTTACTTGGGCCAGCTAGTCTCTTTCAGCAACAGGCAAGACAAAGAAGTCGAACGCCGTGTCGAAAACGCTTGGAAGAGCTACTGGTCCATGAAAGAGCTAATGAAGGGTAACCTTCCATTGTCACTTAAGCGAAAACTCGTTGACATGTGTATTCTGCCTGTCCTAACCTACGGTGCCCAAACATGGTCGCTCACTGAGACTAGTCCAAATTGAAGATCTGCCAGCGGGCAATGGAGCGTAGTATCCTAGGTGTCAGGAGGACCGATCGCATTCGGAACACCACACTGCGCTCAAAAACCCGCATCGCTGACGTTGGTAAGAAAACTGCTAGGCTCAAGTGGGACTGGGCTGGCCACGTCTGCCGCATGCATCCGGATAGGTGGGCTACCGTAGCCACCAAGTGGATGCCACAAAATAGGCGCGGACGAGGCAGACCCAAACGGAGATGGCGGGACGACCTGGATGCCTTTCTTAACAACTGGCCGGAGGAAGCACACACTCGGGAGTCATGGAGTTTGAGGGGAGAGGCCTTTGCCCTGCAGTGGGACACAAATCTAGGCTGATAAAAAAAAAAAAAAATGTGTATAAAGCACTTTTATCAAACATGCAATGAAATATTGTCTTTACGTTCCTTACAATAGACTCGGAAGTATCGATTTTGGGACGCAGTAACTCACTGGGATGGAAAAGGAATTTCATAACACTTTTTAGGCCCAGGCTTGCAAAGTTGTTTTTTTTATTTCGACAGCATTGTAATTTTCTTTGTATTTCTTGTATGTTTGAGAAAAGCACTATACAAGTATACAAGCCTCGGTGTGATTCCCGGCCTCGTTACCTATCCGTTATATATACCAACTTGGCCGGAAATCCTAATTTTCCCGGCCTCTGATGTAATGTACTATTAAGTAAAACTTTATGCTCACGACTTTATATTATTCACGTCTGAAAAATCTTTCAGTTCTTACATTCATCAAACCTACAGACACACGTTGTAAAGACGCCATCAAATATATCGCACCGTCCGGCGCGTTCTAAAATATCTGAACACGCTGGCGGCTGGCGTGTTCAGATATTTTTGAACGCTCTAGACACTATGATATATTTGATGGAGACTGTTACCTATACACAAACACATACATCAGTATCAATTCTGCCAATTAAAACGAACCGACCGCAGCTAACCCAACATAATTACTAATACGAAACCTAATAAATATAAATAAGCCAGTAAAGGGTTTAGCAGCCTTACCGAACAAGAAGTGCCTTTCCCCACGGATGAAGTCAATATTTTAGGTGGTGTACTAGCAGGACCTAAGAATACTCCATCCTTAATATCAGCTCTAGATCTTCTTTTGTTTCAGAGTTATTCAAGATAATGTAAAATATACAGGGTGTCGTTGAAAGTGGCATATTTCGTAAACTGTTCAAGTTAGATCAACCAAACAAAATTGTGTTTGATAACAATAAAATAAACTACAAAATTCATATTTTTAACCTGCATCTTGTCCTTATTTTTCATAATAAAAAAAGGTTTCTTGTTTTTTTTTCCATATTTTTTTTTATTTCACGCGGAGGTACACCTACAAAAAAAATATGCATACATAGCCACTAATGTCCACTGTATACATAAATAAAAATATTTCCGTAAATCATCGTGCGTCATGCCAAAAAAAAATTTTTTTCAGAAGTAGTCGTTACTGGCATACAAATAAAGTACCAGTGCAGTGTGAACATAAGTTAGTGTGTAGGTATACAATCTCTCGACACTTACCGCACAAAATATCATTGACGTAAATTGACTTATTAGTGCATTTGCTATATAAATCAGCCTCTTGTCAAGTTTGTATGCATTTTTTCTTTCCACATATATTTTTTAACGTTTTTTCACAAGACTTACACTTAATTTTTTCCATTTTCCAACAGAAAATGCAACAAATCAAATGTCGAAAACAATACTATGTGTCAAATGTTTATCTCTCTTTTATAAAGCAAATGTATTAATAAGGCCTTCGTCCAGAAATGGACATCCAATAGTAATTAAATATAGTATTTAGTCACTAAAATAATTATGTTAAAGAATGGAATGATTTAATTTAATTTAATTAATTGAAGTGTTGCAAACAGTGCTATAATTTTAATATTATTAATAATTTATTTAATTAATCTATGTAAATATGCATGTATACAAATTTTATGTAACTTCTATTGGAAATAAATGGCTTGATTGATTGATTAATAAGTCAATTTACGTCAATGATATTTTGTGCGGTAAGTGTCGAGAGATTGTATACCTACACACTAACTTATGTTCACACTGCACTGGTACTTTATTTGTATGCCAGTAACGACTACTTCTGAAAAAAATTTTTTTTTGGCATGACGCACGATGATTTACGGAAATATTTTTATTTGTGTATACAGTGGATATTAGTGGCTATGTATGCATATTTTTTTTATAGGTGTACCTCCGCGTGAAATAAAAAAAAATATGGAAAAAAAAACAAGAAACTTTTTTTTATTATGAAAAATAAGGACAAGATGCAGGTTAAAAATATGCATTTTGTAGTTTATTTTATTGTTATCAAACACAATTTTGTTTGGTTGATCTAACTTGAACAGTTTACGAAATATGCCACTTTCAACGACACCCTGTATATTTTACATTATCTTGAATAACTTTGAAACAAATGAAGATCTAGAGCTGATATTAAGCATGGAGTATTCTTAGGTCCTGCTAGTACACCACCTAAAATATTGACCTCATCCGTGGGGAAAGGCACCTCTTGTTCGGTAAGGCTGCTAAACCCTTTCCTACATTAAGAAATACACGGCAAAATAGTTGGAATTACATGTGATCCGAAACATCTGTGTCATTTCCTCAATATCCAACCAGAGCCTACGAGCGCAGATAAAACTGCGGCCACAGTGACGGGAGACGCGGAATGAAATTAACAAGTACCGGAATTTTCATAGCAAACATTTAATTGTCAGAGGGATTGACAAAGCCACAGACGTCATATATACCATAGATCAAGCAAACGTATCTACTTAGCGTGTCAAATGAACTCAGTAAAATCTACTGAGATGTCGGTCTTTAATCGCAGTTTGCAGCTTTCGGGCATCAAATTTTGTAAGTTAAAGTGAACAAAAACATTAATAATGCCTCCTTAAGTAATATTAATTGCAACAACACAAAAAAATATGAATATTCAAGGGCCTGAGACATATTTAAAATCATAGGCAATTAACAACTTCAGTACAAAATCTGACACGCTCGGCCGCCATACAAATGAATGAACTTGTTTCTTCTATCCAAATCTAATTCTGTGGACAAAGCTGTTTTATCGACGTATCAATAAATATCTGTCACTTAACTTTAATAAAGTTAAAGTAAATACATAGAAAATAATATTTTATTTATTTGTCAGCCTCCGTAGCCTAGTTGGTAGTGACCCTGCCTACGAAACTGAAGGTTCCGGGTTCAAATCCCGGCGAGGGCATCATTTGTGTAAAATATAAAGTTACATTCACAATAGGCTACTTGACCCATTTTTAAAGTTTATCTTATAAAATTAATCAATATCTGATTAACGGAAAAAAAATAAATACCTATATTTTTTCGCGACCTAGAAAACCGCAAAATTATAACTTAAAATTTAAACTTTCGTTACCGCGCGAAAACGATACTAGCCATGTTAATGCTTAGATTATCTGTGATGTGACGTCACTCAAACCGAAAACAAACATTTGACGTGTCACTTATGCTATGTCAATGTCACAGCAAAGCTACATGCCTACATGTCCATGGCGAATTTCACTCGTATAAGATTCGACATGAAGTTAGTTTAAGATCCTATGACGTCACATCATGGCCGACACCGTTTTCAGAGTACGGAATTTAAAAAAATAAAACAATTTTTTCACTAAAAAATATGTACCCATCAAACACTTTTAATACACCGTAAAACCGTAATCAAAAAATATTGATCTTTTCAATAAATACTACAGTGTTTAGCGATAAGACCGCCTTTTGTTTACCTCTTTCAAACATGTACTTTTATTATTTGTTTTGTAATTGTCTTTGAGGTACAATAAAGAGTTATTGTATTGTATTGTACTACAGAAAATAATAATTTTTTGCACTAAATTTGATATGAGTCAAGTAGCCTATTAATAAAACCGATATGATCCGTTTGCATAGTTTGGTTTCATGAACCGATTCGCGGTGACCGAAGAAAATATTACGATCAATTTCTTATAACTGAATTAATCTCAACTTGATTACATATATATTAATAAAAGTAATGATGTGGTATAATATGTGGCCGTGTTTTATTTTCAACTGTAAGTTTTTATGCAACAAATCATTTATTATAATAATTTGATTAATATTATTACAACTTGTATGTTTTCAGTCATTTTAAACTATTATTGGAACAACTTATTTACTGCATCACTTTGTTTTATACACGTTTGAGCTATTTCACTTTAAGCGACACCCACCTAGATTGACATTAAAAAACCTTAATTTAAGTCAGGTTTCTAACGACAATTAAGCTACTAGCTGGGTAAATATAATTTTCGTTGTTTTGTTTCACACGACTCTGTCACGCTTTTACTTGTTGCTTCGACTCATTATATTAAAGAAATCCAGTGCTTGCAGCTGTATTTCTTTTTCACGCTAGTTTTTATTCCATACATGAGAAATTAAAAACAAAACATCATCTCATACAAATTTCACCACTCCGACACATTTTTTAGGGACAAAAAATAAGACAACAAAAAGAATTTTGACCCAGCTACTACTATATTATAATATAAAAACACCAATCAACCTTAAATTTCCATAGATACCTATTGTCGTTACGAACCTGACTGCAATCAAGGTTTTTTAATGTCACGCTAATGAGTTTAGTCTTCGACCCATTTTTGTATTTTTTTTAAGAAGGAATTTTCTGCTCTACTCAATGGCGAGGAGGCTAGAACGCACAATTTTTTTTCAATTTGCCTATAAACTTAACGTAATCGCTATCTTACCCAGCAAGCTCCAACCCTAATGAATGTTATATAACAGGTCACAAACTGCTGCGAAGGCGTAATAATACTAGCTGCTATGCTCAGCCGATACAATTTAAGCTAGCGGAAATTAACAGCTTCTAGCGTCGAGCGAAGCGGAGCGGAGCGGTAGCGGGAGCGGAACCGATTTATCGCTCTCGGTATGTTAGGATGCTTCGGTGTTTATCGGATGCAATAGAACGTATTTGTATATGTGGGTATGTGGGAACTATTCGATGCGCATTCTAAAGGGGAATAACTGGGAATGTTTAGATTGTAAGTCTACGACCGTTATACGCAGTAGAAGCAAGTATTTCGACAAACTTCATCCGCACATTTCTAAGACTAAAATGAGCAAAAACCAAAAAATCCTCAGGATGGGGGTCGAATGCAAAGAATTGTACATAGTTAAGGTCTTACATCATTAGCCTATCATAGTCCACTGCTGGATGTAAACCTTTCCTATTAACTATGAGTATGGAAAAAAATGCACATAATTGCCACACACGAAGCGCATTGGCGATCGCAGTAATGTGTCCGCTATGACGACGCTGCTGCCCAGTGCCCATCATCAATCTTTTATCAAATCATCGTCAGTGACACTTCAATCCCTTAGTCGACTCTTACGACACCCGCGGGAGAAGATGCGGTGGTGAAAAATGTATTCTTACTGTTAGGAAAGTTAGTCATTCTCTGTCCAACAACCTTTGGCAGTAGAAAAAGGCGTTATATAAAAAAAAGTAGGGACGTAAATTGTTGATCGCTAAATATATTTAGAATATTTGAAATTATTGCCCTTTTTAGCTGCCAAAAGTTGTTACACAAAATTTAATTACGTAACACAAAAATTATGTCATTAATTATTTATTACAAATTTTGTTTTCATTTAAGCCATGGAGTGGAAATTATGCGCCAGTATGGAGTACACACGCTGTAAATAATCTCGCAACTAATCCGCTAGATGGCGCGACTGGCAAAAACCGGGAGTATTCGTTACTAAGCAAATTAGAGGCGGTCAACCGTGCTATTGGCGAACTGCAGTCTAACTAAATACGTGTAGGTAGAAGGTAATAACTATAGTACATTGTGCATCTAGGGAGGTTTCTTCTTCACCAGCCTTTGATAGTCCATTGCTAGACGTAGGCCTCTCCTGTTAACTATGCGTATAGACGCATTAGGAGGTAAATGCCCATAATCGCCACGCTGGGCAAGCGGATTGGCGATCACAGTAATGTGTCCACTATGATGACGCTGCTGCCCATCATCAATCTTTTATCAAATAATCGTCAGTGATACTTCAATCCCTTAGTCGACTCTTACGACACCCGCAGGAGGAGATGCGGTGGTGACAAATGTATACTTACTGCAACGAAAGTTAGTCATTCTCTGTCCAACAGTAGAAAAAGTAGGCGGGCCAATCAACTTTTCGATCCACATACTTTCTGTCTGCTGCGTTACTTTTCATGAACTTACAAAATGTACGTCAATTAATACTATAAACATATTTACAATGAAAAACTTGATGAAATTCTCACCTGCGTTGCGGGACAAAATAGTGTCGATCGAAAAGTTGATTGAACCAGGCACGTATTGTTGATCGCTCATAGAATATTTGAATTTATCGCCGTTTTCAGGTGCCAAAAGTTGTTACACAAAATTTAATTACGTAACACAAAAATTATGTCATTAATTATTTATTACTTTTGTTTTCATTTAAGCCATGAAGTGGAAATTATGCGCCAGTATGGAATACACACGCTATAAATAATCTCACAACTAATCCGCTAGATGGCGCGACTGGCAAAAACCGGGAGTATTCGTTACTAAGCAAATTAGACGCACTCAACCGTGCTATTGGCGAACTGCAGTCTAAATACGTGTAGGTAGAAGGTGATATAGTACATTGTGCATCTAGGGAGGTTAGTACGGCATTACTAACGAATGTTAAAAGCCCGACGCCATAGGTGGATATCTCTTAATGACTCGATTCGACTCCTTAACAAATATATTAGTAAAAAATACAATTATAAAACGAAATAGGTACAAAAAATTCAAACCGTAACATAAATACAAACTTAAAACTCCTTAACTAATAAAATCTTTAATATGTAAGATTAGTAGTTAAGTACGTAGCAACTATTGTGTGTACCTAATTTATTATATGAAAAAAACAGATTTTTTTTAAGACTTTTGTCTTTAGGCACTGAGGTAACTTAGATGAGAAGATACTTCGCTGATTCCCAAAGGCTGCCCATCCGAGTTGGATCCGCCGATTGATTTCCTTCTCTAAGGAATAAGTGAAACATGTTTAGTTTCATTTTCATATTTTTTTTTATAAATTAATAAGTTTTAATTTTATAAGTAATTTAAGTATTTAAATATCTTGGGACATCTAATAAATCGTCGGCTGACAAGCAAAACTGACTATAAAAACTGTCACTACTCTTAGCAACCTCTTATGTCAGTATTGAATCAGAACTGAGAAAGAAGCTTTATTTCAAGTAGGTCTTTGTTACTTAGTGAGTTTTGGTTGTCAGTCGACGAAATATATCGTCACTTAGTTTCCACAAATTACTGTGAGACAAGATCCATTAATGATATTTAATTTGTCAGCCTCCGTAGCCTAGTTGGTAGTGACTCTGCCTACGAAGCTGGAAGTTCCGGTTTCGAATCCCGGCGTGGGAATTATTTGTGTATTTATTTATCACAAATATTTGTACATTGGTCATGGTTGTCTATGTATTTAAGTGTCTATCTATTATAATATCGTCACCTGGCACATCACAAGCCTTAATTGAGCTTACCGTGGGAATAAGTCGATTTGTGTAAGATGTTCCAGATATTTATTTATTATTTATTTAAAAAATAAATAAAAATATACATGAATAACTACTGTGTCGACAGTATAAAAACAAGATGACATAAGTACATATTCTATGCTGTCTTGCCGAATTCTAACAGAAGCCATATATAAAATGCAATCAACATCTCGTCACTAAGCTATAACTTCCAAAACTCCCTAAATAATTCACATGCTTCATTAACCGAACTCTATTACCAAACCACAAGGTTTACTTTATTCGAAACAACATTAATATACGACCTTGCTAACGTTGTCCAGGCAATAAAAATATGTATACAATTTTCCACCTTAAATCTTTCTATTAAGGTACAACTGTGTGTACAAATTTCTGCGTTAGTTTTGAGACAATAAAGAAGTTGTTTCCAATACTCCCTGACGGGCAGTGTTCTAGAGACTGCGGAAAGAGTTGGCGTCTGGCCGTAAGGCGCGGACGTATATCTCATGTGCCTACAGATTCCGAACGAGCTGTAGTGTTATTAATATTTCATCTGAAGGGTCGAATGTCAATATCACACTCTCTTCGCTGTAATATCGGCGAAAGTGATACTTTCGATGAGTATTGTAATTAAAATATGTCCACGGTCATTCGGAAAAAGTACTTCAAGGGCTTGGTACCTACAGTTTACGTACGTAGGCATCGCGGTAGCGTCAGATTTAGTACTTGATAATGGAAAGGAATGGATGAAGAAAGGGAAAAATTTTAGCAGCGAATTTCTGACCAAATTTCAAGATAAAAATTTAATGTCGTGTGCAGATTGCCGAATTCAGTTTATTTTAAGATATTTATTTTAACCGGTTTTGCACTTTACGTAATGATAAAAGCATTTTATCATACGATTTTAATACTGTGCACTGTGATTTTAATACTGTGTTAACACATTTATTTGACAGATATAAAATGGACAATTTTTTTTAATTACCTAGCTTTAAATTAATAAAAAAACATAATAGATGCAAATGATTTGATGGTCTAAAATGTATCATTTACATTCATAACATTTCATTCATGAGATAATTAAAAGATTTTCAAAAGAAAAAAGTGAAAATGAAAATTTCAACAATTACTGCTTTAACCAATCCAAATACGCTCAGGAATCAATCTCGCTTACTCCAAGTCTTCGAAGCGTCAATAGAAATAACGTAACGAAAACAAAATGTAATTGATTGTCACACAAAATACTTTGTTAGTTCATCTCTCTCTGGTGACACCACAGATTACTTCCCACATGGTAATCAAAGTCAAGACGAAGGTTGCCAGGCAAAACCCGATAAGTAGATATATTTTTAATTAAAATGTCAACCTCATGTAAGTGTCATATACATTTCCAAAAATGGTTTGCTAGACTTGTCAGGTTTCACCAGGCAACCTTTGAAAAGTGGAATGAGAATGCAGAAATTATTTCATAATCTGTACTTTTAGGTATTTAAATGAACATAAACAAACAATTTGTAAATTTTTGGGTAGTTGCAATGTTTATTGCTTAACCACCTGGATCTGTCACTGATCTATCTGACCTTTAACCGACTTTATTTGATCGTGTCATGTTTTCAAGTACTCTAAACTGATTTAATGAGTCATTTGAGGGTAAATTCTGTTTAAATTTATTTAAGCACTTAAAATATTTAATAATTTCATGAATAGACCACTCAAACAATACCAAATGGCAATACCACCATGTAAGCTAAAAATTAGAAGGAAAAGTGCAAACTATTGTATAAGAATCTTCAATAAAATTCCTGCATCTATTAAGATACTTTCGGACACCGAATTTAAGAATAAGATTAAGGACATATTATGTAACGGATGCTTCTACACGATTGATGAATATTTGAACTTAAATTTAATAGTTATACGTAGTTTTGCACCTTAATATGCACCCCCTGACATTAATTACTGTATTAATTTATTTATTGATAATGATGATATGCATGCCTCAATAATGATTATTTAAAATGTATTTGTCTTAATCCAATATTCTTAGTTTGTAAGGAAGATAATATATTGCAATATACAGCGTGGGTATTTGATACGGGCGAATAATTAATCCAGCTATAATATCTGATCCTACGAGTCGTATAAGATAACCATTTCGTTAAATTTTGTTGTTGATTAGGTGTAATGATTTTTCTAAAGTGCAACCCAGCAGCAATGTATACCGGCCAACTGACATGAGACTCGTATGACGTTTAGATACTTATGTCTACTTTAAGTAATGTGGCTACCAGTGGATGCAATACATTGCGGGCTCAATTATTTTGTATGAAAAAAAAATACCTTAATTTCTAAAATAAATTTATGTAAATAGGTTCCCTAGGTCCGATAGTAATCGCCACTAAAATATTCGCCCGTATCAAATACACACGCTGTATGTATATACCTACATATACATTGGCTTTGACGTGTCGTGACTAAATAAATTTTCACATGCCTTATGGCTGAACATATTAAGGGTCACAAATGTAAATATTTATAACATCACATCATGCACCATATGATCTTGAGAATAATCTTTCATTCATTCATTGAATAACAAACTATTAGGTGACTGTTTCACAAACCCTAGTCAGATAAAAAAGAAGAGAAGAAAATTTTAATAAAATCATTATTTATTCGTAGATTTCGTAATAACTGAACAAAAACATAAACTTCACAAATAAAACAGGGATGTATCAAAACCACGATATGGTCTCATCTCAGCGTTATGCTGGCGTGAGCCAGCGCCGATCTTCCGATGAGACTATCAGGTCATTGTCTTGAAGGGTAACAAACATATTGAACTTCCAAATTATACACAAATAAATCGCAAAAGTTTTGAACCTCAGCAGAGAACTACAAGATTTTTTGTTAAATACAGTCTGAACTAGTCATTCCCCGCATTTTGCGGAACAACTCAACCACGTACCAGAAGAAGCAGCGGGCCCCCCACAAGGTGAACTGATGACCTGGTGAAAGTCGCAGGAGTCCGCTGGATGCGGGTAGCACAGGACCGTTCATTGTAGCAATCTTTGGGGGAGGTCTATGTTCAGCGGTGGACGTCATTCGGCTGATATGATGACGATGAACTCAAATTATTTTATTAATCCTTTTTTTTCGTGTCAAAAGCGCCTAGCCTTATAACAGATTGCATATTAAACTCGAGAAATTCACCGGGGTCCGTTTAGCTGGAGTGGCCGAGAGCCCTGAAGAACCTGGAGACGTGGGTTCAAAACCCACCTCCAGCGTTGGTAAAGTTCGATATTTTTTCTTTGGTATATATGACATCTAATAGATTTTGTAATTCCTAAAGTACTTGAGGTATAACTGTTATTATGGTATTATTTTTTAGCTTATATCCTGTACTAACAAATAACAACACCAAAAACCTACCTTAACGACCTAGTTTTCATGCAATTTTAAATTAATTGAAAAATTAAGGTAAATTTGTTACTATATTACATTTTTAATATTTTTTTGTCATGTTGTTGAAATAGTGGAGTCAAATGATTAGCTTCATTAGTTTGTTTATCTAATGAGCTCTCTAACGAGTTTTTTTTTTGCAAAGATAGAACAAACGTATAATTCCAGAAATACCTCATGCACCCGTATTCGTCTGTTTGAAATTTTAAAATTGACGCCTTTTAATTATCGTTGGCACAAAAAAATGCATGGTAATTTATCGATGAAATTGATTATAGTTTAAGCCCTTAAAAGCTCCGACACCGCTGACCAAACACCCTGTATTGGTAGCCATTCCTCGTGATACGGTGTCTACGTACCATGTGATCTGCCCTCTCGCAGAACAGATAAACAGCCGGACCGACCGTAAACGGAATACAAAGCAAGATTGATGTTTCCACAAAGGGATTTTAAACTTCTTGGTCACAGCGTTGCGTCACGGCGGTGTAAGTAATAAGATTTCTTGAATTTTATTTTATGTGGCGAAGGAAATGAAAATAATTTGTTTTTTATAATTTAAATTATTTTTGCCTGCTTAACCACTGAGTTGTACGTGCTTTTCACCGAATTTTATTTATATCAACTTTTTGCGGTTGGTTCACAACATTTACCAAATTATTAGATCGATTTATTTATTTTCTACACTTATATCTATCCGTACAGGTATTTATTAGACTTAAGACAAATAGTTCAACTTTTAACATATGTTTATCATAACAAATATAAAATTTTCTTAATTTAGAACTTCAGTTGTCTAATTTGTAATTTGCTGTTAGGTAGGATTAGGATATGCCTAGCATCTATCATAATTTCCAGTTAATCTACTTACACGGGGCTACATAAGTCCATGTATATTTATAAATTGTAGATAGCCTTGCAATAAGTAGGTAGATGCCAAATTCGGTTCATTCATTATATAGTAAGATGTTGAATACTCGTACCTAACAATGGAATAGTAGAATTATTACTAAGCTATGCCATTGGTAAACTGTATGTATGAAACTACCTGATAACTACTTGACGCCAGTATTTTGCACCATACAAAGCCAGACCCAGATACCAACGGAAAATGGAGTCGAAGAGTCTAACTGCTAAGTGATGGAATCAATTCGACGGATCAAATAAATCGGAGAGCTTAATTGATAGCCCTTTATTAATTCGATTTAGCAACGTGCGTGAGAATTCTGTTGGAATTCACATCGAATAACAATTATTTTATGTGAAGATACCAGTTTAGCGCTTTTTTGGTATATCCTGCTTTCGTATGTAAGGTTAATCATCATTAAATCCGAGTCCACTGCTGGGCATTAAGCGATTGGCCATCGCAGCAGCGTGTCCATTATGATAGGTAGGTAGGTCTGGAAGAGATTGCTTTATAGCGAAAAGACCGCCTGTCGTGTACCTCTATGTATAATCGTCTGTTTTAACCATGTTTTCTTTTTTGTTAAGGTGTGCAATAAAGAGTATTCTATCTATCTATCAATAGCCAAAAAAATGTTACATAATGTGAAGGGTCCACGAACAAAACATGTCTAGTAGTGTTTAAAAAATCAGGGCAAATTCACACCTCATTCTGTTAAAAGTAAGGTGGTTTTTCCTTCTGTAAATTGACTAGACATGTTCTTTCCGTGGATCCTTCAAATTAAATTGCCTTTTGACCGGTAAAACATGGGAGTATGTAAAACATACTTGAAAAACGCTAGAGACATTTTTACAGTCGATATTAACTCGTACTTCTTAAGTTCATAGATACATTCACACACACAGTTTACCAATGCTCACGCTAGATGTCGCTGTACCGACTTAGTGCGATGAATGAATCGCGCAAACGAGTTTTTATAGCGATGGATTTTTACGTTTAGAGAAATACTTTAAATCAACTTACTTAACTTGAGTTTTGTTGGAAACTTACAGAGTAAAGAGCGATTTTGAATATATTAAACTAACTCTAGGAAAACCGTTAGATTTTATTTATTATGCTATTCACATTTGGAATATGAGAGTGTAATAAAACAGGAATAAAATCCAAATTTGATTCATGAAGTTCATAGCTTAGCGTGAGAGATGGTATTTAAACCATCCTTCCATTTAAGTACATCTGCCACGAGTTTGCAGCGTCCGTAAACATAAACGTATGCATCTTCCTGTGCATCAATTTGCCAGTACACAAACGCTGACTTGAGAAATTGAACTTTATCTGTTTTTACCAGGTAGCTGAGTGGTTCTAGATACAACCGCGTGAGCTGAGGACGCTTCCAAGTCCCATCTAGGACGTTGGTGAACATGGTCATTTTCTTTGGTACTTTCCATATCTACCTGTAAAATGCATTAATGATTTATTACACAATGCCTATTCAAACAAAATATTATCACCGCATTAAAAAAATTAACCAACTTCAACTGATTTCTCCATGGTCTCTTTTTCATACCCCAACTTAGTGCAAAAGACCTGAATGGGCCAAGGGTCATTCTTCTGTACCCTCCAATTTTTTGATCCTGTTGTTGTGTGAGCTCTTTCAATCCTGTTAAGATAAAAAATTTGTAGCCTTTGTTTCCATTCCATTACTATTTTTTCTCCATTTTGGTATGACGATAACGTATTGGTAAGTCCGAAAAATGTAAGTACATTTGGTACAAAATTTTTATACCATTAGGATCGTAAAAGCTCGCGTTCCTGAGTAGAAAGTAAATACAGAAAATACCAAGGTATGTTACAAAAAAAATAAAATGGTGGGACAATATTGAAAACCATGCCAAAAATTAGTTAACAATACAAAATAAAATCTGTCGAATTAAGAAACGCATTTTTTGAAATCGGTCATATGTATTGTATTCTGGATATTTTTCCGCAACTCGACATCAAACGTTTGAAATCGATAATAAAAATTGTGCCAAAACGTGTCGACAGACGCTAACATTTGCTCATGCCTAACTCATGGCAAGGCCAATGATTTACAAAGGGTGTTTCTCAGAGAAGTAACATCATCATCAGCCCATCTCAGTCCACTGCTGGACGTAGACTTCTCCCATTAACTATGTTTATAGACGCATTAGGTAGGCCCATAATCACCACGCTGGGCAAGCGGATTGACGATCGCAGTAACGCAGTAATATGTCCACTATGATGACGCTGCTGTCCATCATCAATCTTCTATAAAGGAATCGTCAATGACACTTCAGTCCCTTAGTCGACTCTTATGACACCCGAGGGAAGAGTTGGGGTGGTGACAAATGTATTCTTACTGCCGTCACCACACGGTCAGTCGGTCGTCGAGTATCACTACATAGTACATAGTATAAAATAAAGCCACTTTTTCTGTCCCTATGTCTTTTTGTACGCTTAAATCTTTAAAACTACGCAACGGATTTTAATGAGATTTTTTTTAATAGGTAGAGTAATTCGAGAATATTTTAATTTAGGTAATACCTACATAAAAACGGGTACTAACCCGTGCGAAGCCGGGGCAGGTCACTAGTTACATACAAAATAAAGTCTGTTTAATTGAAAAACCTCTCCTTTTTAAAAAAATATTAGAAAATTGTGCCAAAACGTGTGACAAGCGCCAACATTTTGCTCTCATGCCTAACTCATGGTAAGAGCAATAATTTACAAAGGTCGATACACACGAGCTAAACGTTAATGACCCTCCATTTGACGCGAAAAGGGTTGGATTGTAAATATTGACGATTAATGATTAAATTTATATTGTTTGGATAACGGGTTCAAGCGTTTTTATATTCCTTTTCATCTCGGCTTAATGCTATGGTTTAACTTTTTGAGGGAAATAAATATATTTTCATCACACTTGCCGTTTAAGTGCGCTATTGCCTGCATGCGTAGCGGGAGTAATAGAAAAGTGAAATCGTGATGCACCAACTTTTCTTTGTCAACGATTTGATATATACTGTCTTGTCTTGTGTGTCGCGAATAAATGTTTTATTATTATTATTTATTATTAAATTCCCTAGGGAGTAATCGAATTGTCAGTACGTCATTTCATAATATTTTGTCTTAAAACTTTTTTTTGTCGGCAAGTGTGAAGAAAAAAATTGTATGCATCACGGTCGGTAAGCGGAATATCTAACTCGAGTCATTAAAAGCCCCTACGCTGTCGAGCTTCTAACACTCTCGTTAGTAATTCCGTACTTACCTCGCTTGATGCACAATGTACTATTATTTCCCTCAAATTTTTACCAGTTAGTAGAAAATAAAAGAAATGTAAACAAATATGGCTGGCCATAGCAATTGACATCTTTGACACACATCGTGAATGGAGAATTACTAACTGTTACAAATAACATAAAGTCTTATTTCACCAAAATATCCCATCGCTATATTTAAGGTACTTTTCCTTCTATCTCATAATTTTGGGACGTCCTTTGTACTTGTATATTACATGTTTATAAGAAAAGGATTTATAAAATATTCATCATCATCATCATCATCATCAGCCAATTGACGTCCACTGCTGGACATACTATAGGCCTCCCCCAGAGAGTTCCACAAAGATCGGTCGTGAGCTGTCCGCATCCATTGGACACCCGCAACCATTACCAGGTCGTCGCTCCATCTTGTGGGGGGCCTTCCCACGCTGCGCCGTCCAGTGCGTGGTCGCCACTCGAGAACACGCCGACCCCACCGGTCATCGGTCCTCCGGGCAATATGGCCAGCCCACTGCCACTTCAACCTGGCGATTCTTCGGGCTATGTCAGTCACTTTCGTTCTTCTGCGGATCTCGTCATTCCTGATGCGATCTCGCAGAGAAACCGCGAGCATTGCCCTCTCCATCGCTCGTTGAGTGACTCTGAGCCTCCTAATGAGTCCCATAGTGAACGACCACGTTTCAGATCCGAAAGTAATCACTGGCAACACACACTGGTCGAAGACTTTCGACTTGAGACACTGCGGTATATTGGAGGAGAAGATATTGCGTAGTCTCCCGAACGCCGCCCAACCAAGTCTGATTCGACGATTATAAAATATTATTATAGATAAATATCATTGCAATATCTTACACAAATAAACTTAGTACCACTGTAAATAATCTTAATTTTTATTCACAATTCACTTCATTTAAATACATAGAAAACAATCATGACCAAGGAAAAGAATATTGTGATAAGCCCACAACTAAATGCCCTTCAGAGTTATTCACTAAGAAAACCGCCTTGCTGTCAGCGCTGTGTCAGCGCTGCGGCAGCGTCGAAATTAAAAATGGTATTCACTAATGCTCGACGACAAACGATCACGACACGAGCGACACGATCTCGATTAAACGACACTAGCGCTCGGCGACGAATGCGGCGTGAGCTGGAACTACACTGCGTCGAGAGTTTGACGTTTAATGTACGAACTTCGTATTCTCTAACGAAAAACAGTGACGAACTCGCCCACAACCTCGCTCACAGCCTCGATTCCTAATGTCAAATAAAACAGCTAGGATTTCAGACAAGGCTGTCTCGACGTCGAGCTCGTTAACGAACGCAGCGTCGAATGTGTGAATAAGAGAATAGCATAGCTTGTCAGGATTTGAAACCAGGACCACCGGCTCTGTAGGCTGCTCACTACCAACAAAGCTGACCAAATGAGCAATTCTTAAATTCAAATGTAGAAACTTTTTGTAAATTGCTCAAATACTAAAGTATTCGTATTTTGTCAGCCTCCGTAGCCTAGTTGGTAGTGAACCTGCCTACGAAGTTGGAGGTTCCGGGTTCGAATCCCGGCGAGGGCATTATTTGTGTATTTATTTATCACAAAAATAATTGTTCCTTGGTCGTGGCTGTCTATGTATGTACGTATCTATATGTATCTATCTACTATAAATATCGTCGCTTGGGGCTTACCGTGGGACTAGGTCGATTTGTGTATGATGTCCCAAGATATTTATTTATTTATTCTTAGCTTTGAATTTTTCATTTAATGGCATACTAATTTCCTTAATAGCTTTCAATATTGTCTTATTATTTGATAACGATTTTATACAACCAGGGGCCAACGACCTTTTTCAAGAGGGCCAATCGTTGGGTAGTTTACCCAATCTCGTTCAATTAATGCACCTAATAACTTAAAAGCTTTCATGGCAGCCGAAAAGGCTACATTTACTGAAATAAGGGTACAACGACCCTTGTTAAGATTCCAGCGATACGTCAAACATCCAGGGAGAATGCTGACTTAAGAACTATCAATTTGATTTGTTTTTTATTTGGGTTTCGTAGTCATAATGGCAAAAACGGATTCTTAGAGATTCGTCACGTCCGTCTGGACATCTGTTCGTCGGTTACAGCGAATCTTTGCTGGTGGCAGGACCTCGTATAGGGTCCGCCCGGATAGCTACCACCGTCTTACCTGTTAACCTGGCGCTAAATAGCAGTTTTTGCACTGCTGTGTTTTGGTTTGGGAGTAAGATAGCCGGTGTTATTACTGGCATAGATAGAGGCAATCCATCTAAGTAAAGTCCTCAGGGTAGGCAGCGTATAGGCGATGTTCTGATCGTTATGTCCATGGGCCTCAGTTTCTGCTTTCCATCAGGTGGGCTGAGAGCTCAGTTGTCTACCTTCGTCACATAAAAAAAAAAATTAAACTATACATGCTACAGTAACAAAATTTGGTAAGGATATGTATTGTATGAACCGCTACATAATTATAATTATAATACTAAATTGTAAAAAAAAACAATTGGGGTTGGGGCCCTCCATACATGTAACTGACAGGTAGATTTTTTTTTAGTTTGATATACAATACATAAGCGTGTAGGCTATCAATATACAGATCTTTGAAAATGATGTCCTAATTGTCTGATTAGAAATCTTAACACGTTCGCCTCCGGTACTGTTTCACTAATTGCTAATACTATGCCGATCGAAGTTATACGATAGAAATCTTATGCCAGTGACACGCATGTGTGACCGAAAAGATTCTACTCCTATGCCGGCGACACAGCACTGTGCAAAAACGTTCTTATTTTTATGACACTGGCATAAGAGTGAGAACTTGATTGATGCTAGTGGCATAAGAATAAGATTACTTTGATCACATATGCTTGTCACCGGCGTCGAACGTGTTAAGGGTAGATAGCAACAATTGTGTACATAGTTAAGGCCTTATGAATCAAAACAAAAATGAAGGTCGCATCAGTTGTGTTACTTACAAAAATTTGTCATAATTATAAACAATGTAGTATACTCTGTCCAACAATCTTCGGCAGTATTAGAAGGGGGCAAATTTAAAAGATACAAGTTCGAATCGTTGATTGCTCACGCAGTGCCAAAAGTTGTTATACGAAATTTAACATCATAACAGCCACAGTTTATCAGCTTCCGTAGCCTAGTTGGTAGTGACCCTGCCTACGAAGCTGGAGGTTCCGGCTTCGAGTCGGCGAGGGCATTATTTTTGTATTTATTTATCACAAATATTTGTTCCTTGGTCATGACCATGGTCATGGCTATCTATGTATTTAAGTATCACAAGCCTTAACTGAGTTTACCGTGGGACTAGTTCGATTTGTGGAAGATGTCCCAATATATTTATTATATTTATTTATTTATAATATAATGACGTAAAATTTTGATGACGTAAAATCATTATATTTATAATGACGTAAATTTTTTTTTCACTAAAGGCCCTTTATTAGGTTTTTTTTTAATCAACCCTTTAATAGCTCACCACTATTTTTATTACACTCTGTATATCCAACCGACAGTCTAAAGTTCGAACATGTCGCCGCTCCCATCGCTAGCCAAACATGTTAATATTTCAAAGAACCCGTTTCATGCAGCGACATGTTTTATGACTGAAAGAAAACATGCATTAAATATCCAATCAGTTTAAAGAGAAAACAATGTCACTAACCTTGGGTGTGTTTACATACGTGAAAAGATGATATTTAGATTTTGTTAACATTGTTATGAGGTGATATCGCAATATTTGTTCCTCAGTCAATAGCCATGGTTGTTTTTTTAGGGTTCCGTAATAAACTAAGACGGCTACAAAGTGGTAGAATAAAGATTAGAACGTATTGTGAAAACACAAATCAAAATATTTATTAACTAAATATTTTGATTTGTGCTTTTTTATTTTTTCCCCAGAAACCCCTAGCCTTGTAAGGGATTGCATATACCCGAGAAAATTGACTGGTGGTGGCTAAGACCGGGTGGCCGAGGGGTGCAGGCATCAGCCGCGAAAGCTGAGCACGTGGGTTCGATCCCTACCTCGGACGTTGGTGATCTAGGTCGTTTTTTGTTTGGTATATGACATCCAATTTTTATTAAGATTAGATTTTTTTTTGTGTATCTCCTCTACTACTAAAGTGGGGATGATTTTTTTCTATTTTGCTGTAATCCTATAGTGTTGGGTATCTTATTTTCAAATAAGTCTTTCAAAAAGAATAATGGTCCTAAAATAACGTTTTTTTAAGTCAATATTTTCAAACCGCCACCCCCTCTAACTTTTGATCCATGGGTCCAAAAATAATAAAAAAATATAGGATACTTACAGGATACTTTAAAATAAAACTATTTTTAACATAATTGGCCCAGCCATTTTTGAATAACTACAAAACCCTACACTGATCATGGCCCGACATGCTCTTTCCGGCCGGTTTTTTATGTTCAAGGACCTACTAAGATCGTGGGACTAGATCAATTTCGTGTAAAAATATCTCGTTAGGCACGGTGACGGCAGTAAAAATAAATTTGACACCACCCCAATCCTTCCCGTGAGTATCTTAAGAGTCGATAAGAAATCAAAGTGACACAATACTGCGATCACCAACCCGCTTGCTCAGTGTGGTGATTATTTCTTAAATATACAACACAAACGGTGATGCAAGATAACGACAAACATGAATTTATGATTTTGAACAACTTTTACTAAATATTGATTTAAACTTTCACGATTATCACTGATATTTTAAAGACAAACGGGTTTCAATTAAAATGAGGGGCAAGAAACCTCGTCCGCGTAGAATCCCGTGATTTACAAATGTAAGCGTGGTGAAACATCCATTTTAAAGCCATTGGATGTTGTGAGTGTTGAGTGTAGACCTAGTGACAGCCCTAGTTCGAAAAACCCGCGCAGCTCGAAGGTGTTGATACATTTTCTCGCAGTCTGCCTGCGACCACGGATGTCATGCCCGAAACGTCAAGGATATCATTAAACGTAAGTTTGCGCGATTAAGACCCGTTTGTCTTTAAAATATGAACTTTTACTATGAGATCAAATATGAAAACTCAAGAAAAAAAAACTAAAATCACTGCTAGACAAACGAGTAGGCTTCTATTACTGCAGTGTTATTCACTAAGGAAACCGCTTTGCTGTCAGCGCTGTGTCAGCGCTGCGGCAGCGTCGAGCGTAAAAGTGGTATTTCACTAAAGTACTTCAAACGACACTAGTGCTCGGCGACGAATGCGGCGTGAGCTGGAATTACACTGCGTCGAGAGTTTGACGTTTAATGTACGAACTTCGTATTCTCTAACAAAAAACAACGAAGAACTCGCCCACAACCTCGCTCACAGCCTCGATTCCTAATGTCAAATAAAACAGCTAGGATTTTAGACAAGGCTGTCTCGACGTCGAGCTCGTTGACGAACGCAGCGTCGAATGTGTGAATAAGAGAATAGCATAGCTGATGCGTGGAGACGCATTAGTAGGTAATTGCCACTCAGGCTAGCAGGTTTGAATGGCAGTTGCGTACCCGCTAATAATTCTGCCGTCACCACGAAACCAGAAAGTAGATTCACCCACTTAATTTGACAGACAACAGACGCTTATCATGAACAACGCTGCATCTCAAGACAATCCCTTAATGTGATTTGAATTTTAACAATGAAGCACTAGAATTTCAATTGCAAGCGCGTATTATTTTGGATTATAGATAAGTAACTTAGATAATCCATTTATTCGCACGAAGCGCTTTGTGTCTTCTTTTCTTATGCGTACTGCCAAGTAGTGGAATTCCCTGCCAGCGTCTACATAATATATTCAATAACACGTCAAGGGTGAATAGGCGCCTTCTGGGCAAACTGACTCCATCGTAGGCCGCGTCTCTGCCCTTGGCTAGTCTGTGGCCACGAGTAAGCCCATTTCAAATAAAAAAAAAAACATCGTGACAAGTAAAGCTAAAATCTTGTAAAATACATTCAATACCGGACGTAGCTACGTAGCGGGTCTACGTCGTAGCCGCTCTACGACATAGCAGTCGAGTCTGAGTCGGGCATAACGAGAATAAGCTGGTACGTTTGACACCGGCTTAACTATGTCCGATGTATTGGTTTCCGTGTAGTGGTCAGTGGTATCTTGTTTGAACGAAATTGTGTGGTTTAGTTTGACATTTCTTCCTTGGAGAGAAATTTAATACGTCTTTATTTATCATCATCATTAGCCTATATTAGTCCACTGCTGGACGTAGGCCTCTCCTATTAACTATGCGTATAGACGCATTAGGAGGTAAATGCCCATAATCGCCACGCTGGGCAAGCGGATTGGCGATCGCAGTAATGTGTCCACTATGATGACGCTGCTGCCCATCATCAATCTTTTATCAAATAATAGTCAGTGACACTTCAATCCCTTAATTGACTCTTAGGCCACCTGCAGCAGTTGGGGTGGTGACAAATACTTTTTGCATAACAACGTCCAATTACAGCCTACTCATTATTACTTGTCTTAACTACTAAGCAAGATTTTAAGTAAAAATGGTCAGTGACACTTCAATCCCTTAGTCGACTCTTACGACACCCGCAGGAGGAGTAGGAGTGGTGACGAATGTATTCTTACTGCCTTCACCACACGGCAACCGTCTTTATTTATAGTGACAGGTTATTAAAATAATTTGATCTAAATAAAACATCAATACAGTTGTAATCACATCACATCATTAGCCTATAATCAGTCCACTGTGTAAAGCTACAACCCGCTTGCCCAGCGGGGCGATTATGGGCATTTACCCCCTAATGCGTCTAGCTATACGCATAGTTAATAGGAGAGGTCTACGTCCAGCAGTGGACTATCATAGGCTGATGATGTTGTAAAGGCCTCTCGTATCACCTAAGCGTACGGACGCATTAAGAGGTACACCTATAATCGCCACTATGGGCAAGTGGCTTGGCGATCGTGTGTACACTAATGATGATGCTGCTGACCAGCATCAATCTTGAATGAATAAATAGTTAAAGACACTTTGAATCCCTTATTCGAATCTTACAATCCCCACGGGAAGAGTGGGGGTGGTGACAAATGTATTCTTACTACCGTTACCAAACTCAAGTAAATAACGTATAACTACACTTGCAATAAGATTAGTTGTGATAAATATAATAAAACAACTGACTGATCGCTGACTCATCAGCGAAGACCCGAAAATACTGAAGCTAGAATGGAAAAAAAGATCATTTTCTGCCCTCCGGCTCGCAAACCATCTTTGCCGGCCGCTGCGCTTAATTAAGTTGCCCCTGCCGGCTCCGTTGACCAGAAAAATTGTATACACACCTTGGCCGTTAAATGAGAAAGCCTCGGATCACATGTTTAATCTAACCAAGCTGATAAGTATTGTTTGTCCATTTCAGTATTTTAAAAATTTTCAGAGGGGACAGTTCATACTATTATCAATATTATCATGCTCCAGTTACATTACGTTACAAAAGATTTATAATGACAATCATAATGTTGTATAAGGGTCATTTGCAATAAATGTGTAATTATATACCTTTTAATTTTTATATGCGATTATGGACTGTAATACACCATTTTACTCGGCATCGTGCGTACTTTTCAGTTATGAAACTAAAAAAGTATGTCTCTAATGTCACGAAAATAAGTAAGTAAATGGAGATTTCTCACTATACTTGAGTAGTTTTCCCATACTAAAAATATGAAATATTCTGTTACGTATTTGAGATTCTTTTTATCAGTTTCGTCACATTTCGTTTCATACATTTAGTATGGGAGTAACTAAACTGAGTAATCTCAATTTACATACTTACATATTGTCGTGACATTAGAGACATACCTACTTTTTTTGTTTCATTACTGAAAAGTATATGTAATACGATTTATTGCAGTCCATGATCGCATATAAAAATTAAAAGGTACACTTTTACTGTAAATGACATGCAGGCATCAGCCGCGAAAGCTGAGCACGTGGGTTCGATCCCTACCTCGGACGTTGGTGATCTAGGTCGTTTTTTGTTTGGTATATGACATCCAATTTTTATTAAGATTAGATTTTTTTTTGTGTATCTCCTCTACTACTAAAGTGGGGATGATTTTTTTTATTTTGCTGTAATCCTATAGTGTTGGGTATCTTATCTTCAAATAAGTCTTTCAAAAAGAATAATGGTCCTAAAATAACGTTTTTTTAAGTCAATATTTTCAAACCGCCACCCCCTCTAACTTTTGATCCATGGGTCCAAAAATAATAAAAAAATATAGGATACTTACAGGATACTTTAAAATAAAACTATTTTTAACATACTTGGCCCAGCCATTTTTGAATAACTACAAAACCCTACACTGATCATGGCCCGACATGCTCTTTCCGGCCGGTTTTTTTATGTTCAAGGACCTACTAAGATCGTGGGACTAGATCAATTTCGTGTAAGAATATCTCGTTAGGCACGGTGACGGCAGTAAAAATAAATTTGACACAACCCCAATCCTTCCCGTGAGTATCTTAAGAGTCGATAAGAAATCAAAGTGACACAATACTGCGATCACCAACCCGCTTGCTCAGTGTGGTGATTATTTCTTAAATATACAACACAAATGGTCATGCAAGATAACGACAAACATGAATCTATTTATGATTTTGAACAACTTATACTAAATATTGATTTAAACTTTCACGATTATCACTGATATTTTAAAGACAAACGGGTTTCAATTAAAATGAGGGGCAAGAAACCTCGTCCGCGTAGAATCCCGTGATTTACAAATGTAAGCGTGGTGAAACATCCATTTTAAAGCCATTGGATGTTGTGAGTGTTGAGTGAGAGTGAGACCTAGTGACAGCCCTAGTTCGAAAAACCCGCGCAGCTCGAAGGTGTTGATACATTTTCTCGCAGTCTGCCTGCGACCACGGATGTCATGCCCGAAACGTCAAGGATATCATTAAACGTAAGTTTGCGCAATTAAGACCCGTTTGTCTGTAAAATATGAACTTTTACTATGAGATCAAATATGAAAACTCAAGAAAAAAAAACTAAAATCACTGCTAGACAAACGAGTAGGCTTCTATTACTGCAGTGTTATTCACTAAGGAAACCGCTTTGCTGTCAGCGCTGTGTCAGCGCTGCGGCAGCGTCGAGCGTAAAAGTGGTATTTCACTAAAGTACTTCAAACGACACTAGTGCTCGGCGACGAATGCGGCGTGAGCTGGAATTACACTGCGTCGAGAGTTTGACGTTTAATGTACGAACTTCGTATTCTCTAACGAAAAACAACGAAGAACTCGCCCACAACCTCGCTCACAGCCTCGATTCCTAATGTCAAATAAAACAGCTAGGATTTTAGACAAGGCTGTCTCGACGTCGAGCTCGTTGACGAACGCAGCGTCGAATGTGTGAATAAGAGAATAGCATAGCTGATGCGTGGAGACGCATTAGTAGGTAATTGCCACTCAGGCTAGCAGGTTTGAATGGCAGTTGCGTACCCGCTAATAATTCTGCCGTCACCACGAAACCAGAAAGTAGATTCACCCACTTAATTTGACAGACAACAGACGCTTATCATGAACAACGCTGCATCTCAAGACAATCCCTTAATGTGATTTGAATTTTAACAATGAAGCACTAGAATTTCAATTGCAAGCGCGTATTATTTTGGATTACAGATAAGTAACTTAGTTAATCCACTTATTCGCACGAAGCGCTTTGTGTCTTCTTTTCTTATGCGTACTGCCAAGTAGTGGAATTCCCTGCCAGCGTCTACATAATATATTCAATAACACGTCAAGGGTGAATAGGCGCCTTCTGGGCAAACTCACTCCATCGTATGCCGCGTCTCTGCCCTTGGCTAGTCTGTGGCCACGAGTAAGCCCATTTCAAATTAAAAAAAAAAACATCGTGACAAGTAAAGCTAAAATCTTGTAAAATACATTCAATACCGGACGTAGCTACGTAGCGGGTCTACGTCGTAGCCGCTCTACGACATAGCAGTCGAGTCTGAGTCGGGCATAACGAGAATAAGCTGGTACGTTTGACACCGGCTTAACTATGTCCGATGTATTGGTTTCCGTGTAGTGGTCAGTGGTATCTTGTTTGAACGAAATTGTGTGGTTTAGTTTGACATTTCTTCCTTGGAGAGAAATTAAATACGTCTTTATTTATCATCATCATTAGCCTATATTAGTCCACTGCTGGACGTAGGCCTCTCCTATTAACTATGCGTATAGACGCATTAGGAGGTAAATGCCCATAATCGCCACGCTGGGCAAGCGGATTGGCGATCGCAGTAATGTGTCCAGTATGATGACGCTGCTGCCCATCATCAATCTTTTATCAAATAATAGTCAGTGACACTTCAATCCCTTAATTGACTCTTAGGCCACCTGCAGCAGTTGGGGTGGTGACAAATACTTTTTGCATAACAACGTCCAATTACAGCCTACTCATTATTACTTGTCTTAACTATTAAGCAAGATTTTAAGTAAAAATGGTCAGTGACACTTCAATCCCTTAGTCGACTCTTACGACACCCGCAGGAGGAGTAGGAGTGGTGACGAATGTATTCTTACTGCCTTCACCACACGGCAACCGTCTTTATTTATAGTGACAGGTTATTAAAATAATTTGATCTAAATAAAACATCAATACAATTGTAATCACATCACATCATTAGCCTATAATCAGTCCACTGTGTAAAGCTACAACCCGCTTGCCCAGCGGGGCGATTATGGGCATTTACCCCCTAATGCGTCTAGCTATACGCATAGTTAATAGGAGAGGTCTACGTCCAGCAGTGGACTATCATAGGCTGATGATGTGTAAAGGCCTCTCGTATCACCTAAGCGTACGGACACATTAAGAGGTACACCTATAATCGCCACTATGGGCAAGCGGCTTGGCGATCGTGTGTACACTAATGATGATGCTGCTGATCAGCATCAATCTTGAATGAATAAATAGTTAAAGACACTTTGAATCCCTTATTCGAATCTTACAACCCCCACGGGAAGAGTGGGGGTGGTGACAAATGTATTCTTACTACCGTTACCAAACTCAAGTAAATACGAGTAACGTATAACTACACTTGCAATAAGATTAGTTGTGATAAATATAATAAAACAACTGACTGATCGCTGACTCATCAGCGAAGACCCGAAAATACTGAAGCTAGAATGGAAAAAAAAATCATTTTCTGCCCTCCGGCTCGCAAACCATCTTTGCCGGCCGCTGCGCTTAATTAAGTTGCCCCTGCCGGCTCCGTTGACCAGAAAAATTGTATACACACCTTGGCCGTTAAATGAGAAAGCCTCGGATCACATGTTTAATCTAACCAAGCTGATAAGTATTGTTTGTCCATTTCAGTATTTTAAAATTTTTCAGAGGGACAGTTCAAACTATTATCAATATTATCATGCTCCAGTTACATTACGTTACAAAAGATTTATAATGACAATCATAATGTTGTATAAGGGTCATTTGCAATAAATGTGTAATTATATACCTTTTAATTTTTATATGCGATTATGGACTGTAATACACCATTTTACTCGGCATCGTGCGTACTTTTCAGTTATGAAACTAAAAAAGTATGTCTTTAATGTCACGAAAATAAGTAAGTAAATGGAGATTTCTCACTATACTTGAGTAGTTTTCCCATACTAAAAATATGAAATATTCTGTTACGTATTTGAGATTCTTTTTATCAGTTTCGTCACATTTCGTTTCATACATTTAGTATGGGAGTAACTAAACTGAGTAATCTCAATTTACATACTTACATATTATCGTTTTTTGTTTCATTACTGAAAAGTATATGTAATACGATTTATTGCAGTCCATGATCGCATATAAAAATTAAAAGGTACACTTTTACTGTAAATGACCCATAAAACAATCCTTAAGTAAAGTAATAATCAAATTTAAAAATAAAAACGTTTTCTTTTTTTCACCTTAAGTGATTTCTCCAAGATATCATTATCAGACCCCGGTTTGGTGCCAAAAGGACCAACTCAGGTTATAAAAAATAAATGAAATTCAGTTCGATTCTCTAAGACAGTAACACACTTTTTTAAGTGGGCTAAAAAACCCTAAAAAGACTAGAATTTCGACAGTCTGCAATTTTGCCGATAAAATCGGAATTAGTCCATTAATTAAGCGTCGTTCAAATCCGAGGATTACCGACCTTTAAGGCTTACTGCGGTCACTTCGTTACCCGATATGTTAATGACGTAAGCGTTTTTTAATAAGACCATTCTATAATAGTAATCTTGTAGTCTGGATCTATATCCAGACTACAAGATTACTTAAATCTTATAATTCTCGGGAATCCAGAATGTATTACATGTAATACTATGATTCTTTGCAATGATGTGGGCATTTTGGGGGCACAGCAAATAGTCATCTCATCAGCCTATGATAGTCCACTGCTGCTGGAAGTAGGCCTCTCCTATTAACTATGCGTATAAACGCATTAGGAGGTAAATGCCCATAATCGCCACGCTGGGCACGCGGATTGGCGATCGCAGTAATGTGTCCACTATGATGACGCTGCTGCCCATCATCAATCTTTTATCAAATAGTGGTCAGTGACACTTCAATCCCTTAGTCGACTCTTACGACACCCGCAGGAGGAGTTGTGGCGGTGACAAATGTATTCTTTCTTACTGCCGTCACCACACGGCTGGGTAAGCGTGAACAGCAAATAATATAGTTTACAAAAAAATACTATTTTATTAATACTGTTAAAAGGGTTGCTAACTTGCCAGTAGTTTTAATTTATGTTACTAACCGTGACCTCACTAATGGGTCCAATGGCAGACCAGCGCTGGGCTGTGCTTACAGCCCGGCAATAAGCTGAATTGGAGACCATTTTGTGGCACTTAGTTTTTTACTTACATTTATGTTTTAATGTCTATGTTGTGTCATGAATAAATGTTTTTTCTTTCTTTTTTCTAGTATTTAATTTTGTACTTGGTATTATAAATGGCATGGTAGTTTTAAACAAATCGCCAATTGTTTTTACTGTTTTTATGCTGTCCTGAGAAGTGGAAAATTTTGATATAAACCCCTTTTACAATGCATATGCTCAGAAAGTGCTCTTTTCAAGCACATAAAGTATTTTTTAAAACACGTACGCGGGAATTAGTTTTCATAGTACTTTTCCGCACGGCCTGGTTGGTAGTACCGAGATCGTCTGGTTTTCCTCGCATAATGCATTGTAAAATGTTGTATGAATCACATGTTGAATGTAGGCTTTCCACACTTTTATCATAAATAACTATTCACACACTACTGCTGAAAATGGTGGCTACTGAAAAACCTCGTACGATCAACGTGAAAAAAGGAAATTCTTAACACGTGTCGATTTAAAACATTGCCCAAATGACCGATCCTGGGCCACCTGCATCCAGTGGACTCCTGCGACCTTCACCAGGTCATCAGTTTACCTTGTGGGGGGCCTACCCACATCGCCACTCGTTTCGAAATTATTTTTTTTCACATTTGTATTGTAATGTACTGTTATAGTTTTATGTTAGTAGGTATCAGCTTTCTGCTTGGTGACTTCGTCCTCAGATAAATTAATCTTTCAAATGAAGGTCGTCTTTATTTCATCGTCTAATGTGATTTTTCGATTCAGATCTAATTAATTACTTAATTGCTAAGTATATCCATAGTGCTTTAATAATGTAATAATAACAGCAGTGCAGATTGAGTAAATAAGAAATTAATGGCATAAAATAAATTAGAAATCAAAAATATCATAGGACGTTCTAAAAAAATCGACCTAATCCCAATTGTGGCGTATGCTGTGGGCTTTAAACGATGATATATTTAAGTTTAATCAGATGCCTAGAAATATATATGTGGGAATTACACAAAAAAATACACTTGTCGGGATTCAAACCTAATTAACCTATTAAAACAAACCATTAAATAAATTAATAACAAAAATATTTATTTATTTATCTAATGGTCACCTTTCAAGTTTGTTGGGTTGCTCAATTTCCACCCTGAAGAGCACCCAATTTATGGAGCCGGCCACCTCCAATTCTTTTTCTTTTACTATTTTAGTACCATCTAGAATCTACAAGGGTTCCGTTTTTGCTATTTCACCTCACATCATCAGCATTATATAAGTCCACTGCTGGATAACGGCCTCTCCTCAGCCTAAATTCAACTTTCGAATTCAAATTTAAATAGTTTATGAAAGTATTTAAATCACAGAATTAGATTTGGATAGAAGAAACAAGTTCATTCATTTGTATGGCGGCCGAGCGTGTCAGATTTTGTACTGAAGCTGTTACTTGCCTGTGATTTTAAATATGACTCAGGCCCTTGAGCATTCATATTTTTTTGTGTTATAGCAATTAATATTACTTAAGGAGGCATTATTAATGTTTTTGTTCACTTCAACTTACAAAATTGAAGTGAACAAAAACATTAATGCACAAAAGCTGCGATTAAAAACGGACAACTCAGTGGATTTCACTGAGTTCATTTGACACGCTAAGTGGATACGTTTGCTTGATCTATGGTATATATGACATCTGTGATTTAAATAGTTTATGCAGTATGAAAATGAGTAGTAATAAATTGTGTACTCGTACAGTACTTTTGTAGTTCTTCACAATCAACCAGTATATGGCGCACAATAGATTTTCATTACATGTCTATGGACGCATCAGAAGGTAAATACTTATAATCGCCACTCGTCCACTATGATGCTACTGCCCATCGTCAATCTGAAATCAATGAATAGTCGTGGTACTTCAAACTTAGTAGACTCTTACGATACTCATGGGAAGAGTTGGGGTGGTAACAAATGTATTCTTACTGCCGTCACGACACGAAATTTCTGCTACGAAACTCTACAAACCAGACTACAGTACCAAACCGAGTTATTTCCACGCGGAATTACTGCGTCCTAGTTAGACCTACTGTCAAGGGCATAATTATATTTATACTTTTTCACATATCAATAGCATCAATGCAATATCCTTGTGACTACAAAGTCAAACTTGGGTCATTTGCAGTAAAAGTGTACCTTTTAATTTTTATATGCGATCACGGATAAACCATTTTTACAATAATACACCATTTTACTCGGCATCGTGTGCACTTTTCAGTTACAAACAAAAAAAAGTATGTCTCTAATGTCACGAAAATAAGTATGTAAATTGAGATTACTCGGTTTAGTTACTCCCAATACCAAATGTATGAAACGAAATGTAACGAAACTGATAAAAAAAATCTCAAATTCGTTACAGAATTTTTCATACCTTTACTATGGGAGTAACTATAGTGATAAATCTCAATTTACATTACTTATTTTCGTGACATTAGAGACATACTTTTATTGTTTCACAACTGAAAAGTACGCACGATGATGCCCAGTAAAATGTATTACAGTCCATGATCGCATATAAAAATTTAAAGGTACACATTTACTGTAAATGACCCACTCATGTCAAAATTTGCCAAATCAAATTGAAAAGTCTAGTGTCATAGAGTTCAAAAATTGATTGAAGCTTATGTCTTTCGGGCAGGACACAGGAGGTTAAAAAAGTAAATACTCATGCACAAACATACCTCAAGGTCGATAAAGACCAAAAACTTAACCTAACCCTGCTTTTTCCTTACAGCGCATACTTAATATCTATTTGCGAGGTGCGCGGGGGTGAGGTAAGGCCCAGCGGGGAGGGGTAAGGACCGGCGCGTTAGCGACATCCCAGCCAGTCTAGGCTGCGACGCCGTTGGAGGCGGACGTATTGTCGGTGTGCGATTGACCTGTGACGTTCGTGTTGTGCACATGCGTGATATAGTGGACCAGTGACTTGTGTGTGAGTTTGGAGCGAGTTCTTGTAGTTGGGTGAGTTTTAAATGGTTAATCTTATTGTAAGGTATTGATTTCAGTGTTTGATTATTGATTTAAACCTGTATAATGAGGATTTATAAACAAGGCTTAGATGTTGATTGGGTTAAATTATAAATTATTATGTTAATGAGTATTGATTTGATTTATAGGTTATCAATTTAAACATGCAGCAATGCGGTATGATTCAGGACACTACTGATGTGTGAACTAACATGGAGCTAACTAAAATATTAAACATTTTATAGGATCTCAAAATGTTTTTAAATAAAGTATAAGTTAACAGGTTGCTTTCAATGGGAAAATTGAACAGAAAACAGACACACAAACTATTCTAAACCAACTAATAAAAAAATATTTTTCATAACTAGTGCGGAAAAATACACTTTGCACACGCTTTGCGTGCGTTAATTCCTCTTTTTAAGGCACTTGTTATGAAAAAAGTCGTTCGATACACGTGTAAAAACTTCTTTTTAACTCGGGTGATAGTCGCCCTCGTTTTACTCGGGCTCCTAATGTACAATTTTGTACAGATGGTGGCTTTTTTACGTGCTAGTGCGAGAAGTGGCTCATTTTACGTCAGGTCCAAAACTTCGGAGGGCCATCTGTACCAAAAAACGTCGTACGAGACACATGCAAAAAGGAAATTCGTAACTCGTGTCGATTTAAAACATCGCCACTAGTTTCGAATTTCATGTTTTTCGCACTTGTATCGTAATGTACTATTCCAACCTCTACTATTTATTAAGATCATACCTGATGCCATTAATTTTGCTTCTGCGTACGTACACTCAACTAATTGGAACCTACTGGAACTTGCTACTTGGAACGACTCTAGAACCATTTCACAATGACAAGTACTAATAGATTTCATACAATTTGATTTGGAACGTCACTCTGACATGCTTCCGTAGGTGGCATAGGATTCCAATAGGTACAGTACAGTCATACTGTGGCATTTACTGTTTTTCGTTTAGGATTCAAAATATAACACCTTTAAAGTCACGTTAAAAACACTTAAGCTGTTCACTGCTGAACATAAGCCTCCACTTTGGACCTCCATATAAACCAGTTAGAAGCGACCTGTATCCAGCGTCTCCCGATGATCTTTATGATCGTCTGTCCATCTTGTGGGTGGAGGTCCAACGCGTTTGCCAAACTCTGGTCTCCACTCGAGCACTTTTCGACCCCATCGGCCATCTGCTCTGCGTGCAATGTGGCCTGCCCATGGCACTTCAGCTTTCGAATTCGGAGAGCTATGCCGGTGACTTTAGTTCGTCTACGGAATTTTTCATTCTGATTACGTAAAATGCAGCCCGCTCATAGTACTCATCATTGGCCCTGTGGTGACGGCAGTTGAAATACATTTGTCATCACTCCCAACTCTTCCTGAGGGCGTCGTAAAGGTCGACTAAGGGATTGAAGTGTCACTGGCCATTGATGATGGGAACCGATAGAAGATTGATGATGGGCAGCAGAGTAATAATAGACGCCTTCGTCCAGCAGTGGCCTAAGATAGGCTGATGATGATAGCGTTGATTGCTACATGAGTTAGCTAATCCAGAGGGTTATGTCGGTGAATTTATAAAATTTCAACATAGTATTCCAATTAATATGGTACCATACATTCACACTGAGTATGTTCCACTGAAAGATAATATAAAATTAATATTGTAAGAAAGTACATAATCTTCTTACATTTTAGTGAGTATGTTTAAATCTTTAATTTTTAAAACGTTCTTGGAAAAATCCACCACACTCAAGTAGGATCAGGTGGCTTAGGCTGCGTTTCCACCAGAGATGTATGAGGATGTGTTTCCGTACAAATGACACCTTTTAATGACTCGAGCGAGGTGTCATTTGTATGAAAACACATCCTCGCACATCTCTGGTTGAAACGCAACCTTATGATGGTGCTGTTTTATCCATTCATCGAGTTACGGGTCACTTTTGCACTTGCGTACTAAGTGGAACGTGATGGCCACGGCGACAAACAATTAGACTGGGTACCAGAGTAGATTAATAGTATTTTATGCAACCCTTGTTTAAGAGAGGTCAAAAAAGGTGAGTGGCGTGGTCAACAAATTGAGGCGAAGCCGAAAATTGTTATTAAAGACTCCGTAAGCATTTTTTGACTCAGTTAAACAATGTTGCACACAATATTTTTTCTACGATCACACACTTATGTTCAAATAAAATTGTTAATTTGAGAAATATTCTTAGTCGGACACATTTTTATTAATCATCAAGGTCGGGCGGGAAACGTCAAAATTAAAAAAGAAAGCTCCTCTGTGGTTTATAATTCATCAGAAATGAAATTTAAAATTAGGTTGGCAACCATGTATTTCATTACGTCGTGTATAGATGAGGTGTCTTAAAATCCAATAACGCACTGCGAGTATGCCCGGATGCGTTTATAGGGAATAAACAATATTAGACTTGTATTGACATCTGTAAGGTGGGGGCTTAAAGGTGTGTTCACGACTCTGTAAATGACAAATACGGGAGTAGAAAAAATCTTTTATTGCATATCACATTACAAGCACACATTAGATGGAAAGAAACAATAAAGCTATACATGTGACACCTTGTAACGGCAGAGAAATATATTATACCATCGTAATCCAGATTAGACACGTATACCGCATGCAGCCGAATCGATTGACCACATTGGCAACCAAATTCCTACCACAGCTTTCAGCTTGCGAAACCTAAATACATGCTAAATACCTTTAATTACTAACACAGTCGCAAACGAAACTCTGTCTTTGTAACACTTATAAAAAAGAGTGACAGAAGAGATTAGTTCTCTAAGCTACGTACGATTCGCCTCTTGGTTGTTTGGTGTAGACTTAGGGCAGATCTGCATATATATTTACTTATGTAATGCTTATTGCATAAAAAAACAACTTATCGTTCAAAAGGTGGAATGAATGCCACTAGCATTCTCTACCAATCAACCTTAGGCAAAACATAAATTTTTTGACGGTAATTAATAATGTCACAGCTATCATAATATCACTATTACATATGTGTGAGTAAGAAAGAAAAAAATCAAATATTTTTTTTGAGCTCATGGTCAGTAGGATACTGCACGTTGCCATGATTGTACCAGGCAGTCATAAATCCGTAGCAGGTGCTACGAGGCTTTCAAGCGTAGCGGTAATCGTTTCGTAGCCCAGCTGCTACGAATCTTTCGTAGTAGTCGTACCGATGATTCGAATATAATTCTTTTCAAAACGCTTTATTTGATAACTACACGTACAAATATATATTCTGTGAAATATTTTTAAGAAGGAACACTACTATGTATATAAATTTAATATTAGGTGTCATATCATCATCATATCAGCCGAAAGATGTCCACCGCTGAACATAGACCTCCCACAAAGATTGCCACAATGACCGGTCACATACCACAGAAAATATGACGTTTATCAGCGCCTCAGTTGCGAAACTTCGGAAATTTTTCTTTAGTATATGACATCAAATGTGCTTATGTCAATAATTTTAAACGCATTTCCTCTTTCATTTAAATATGGCTTAGAAATCGCCAGTTTCTCAACGAATGAACAACGAAAATAAACCTTAGGATTTTAGCAAGACAGTTACTTCGACAACATGGTCGGTGACCACTTTAGTGGCTGCTGGTACTTGCGTGGTAGGCATGACAACACACAACCAATTTAGTAGTTTTTGGCGTTTTAAGGTTTAAATCTTTTCTCCACTAATTCATTATAAAGGATGTTCCTGAGGATTCTTAACAATTCCTGATCATATTTAAAGACTGAAATAAATATATTATGAACTTTTCTAAATTTAACGGGGCCAAAAAACACATATTTTATTATCACTGCAAAATGCCTTTTTGATATAACAAAATTCACAGCGGGACATAACCTTCATATTTTAAATAACAGATGTCAACAAAAGTAAAGTGACAATTAGGAAAATCTAAAAGTAAATAAAAAATTGTACACATAAGAATTACACTTGCCTGTTTCAGCTTTGGACCATAGTTGGGAGCAGGAACCTATTTCTCGAAAGCTTGTAACTTGTAATACAAGCGGAAGTCCTAATCTAATTAATAGTGTCAAAAAGAGACTTCCACTTGTATTACAAGTTACAAGCTTTCGGGAAACTACCGAAGTAGTTCATGTTCCATGGGAAACCTTGTTCAGAAAGACCATCTTAACACGTTTTTACAGTTGGGATCACGACCCCTTAAGAATCCTCCTTGAACCTTACAAGGTTCGTAACTTTATACATAATGCCGAAGTAAACTGTAGGCGGCAGAGTATTTTTCCAGAAATAATAACTGTAAAGATAGTTCCACGAGAGTTGAGGTCACGCACACATTAACATGTCATGTAAACACGCGGGGAATTTGAAATTAGTGTTTTTTCGTACTGACAGCAAACCTAATTGCAACTGTAAGATTTACCAAAAAGTTTATTCAAGGGATTTGCTTCAATATTTTGACGCAAGTCATTAACACGTTCGACGCCGGTGACACGCATGTGACCGAAAAAACTGTACTCCTATGCCAGTGACACACATACGTGATCAAAGTAATCTTATTCTTATGCCACTAGCATTAATCAAGTTCTCACTCCTATGCCAGTGGCATAGAAATACGAACGTTTTTGACACAGTGCTGTGTCGCCGGCATAGGAGTAGAATCTTTTCGGTCAAACATGAGTGTCACTGGCATAGGATTTCTGTGAGATAATTTCGATCGGCATAGTATAAGCACTTAGTGAAACAGTACCGGAAGCGAACGTGTTAATTCATTTACTACATTTTTTGCAATTAGTACTTCATTTTGATCACTTCAACTCTGGTGAAATTACCTATACCCGTACCATAAGTTACAAAGTAAGGGTTACGTTAGGTTTTACTCGATACGAAATGCATTCTATCGCGCTCGCTCTAACAAATTGGAGCGAGCGCGCTAGCCTGGCTTACGTATCGAGTAAAACCTAACGTTACCGACACTTTAAGGTCATGGTACGACTACTCGTGTTCCCAAGGAGACTTCGTCAATACAAACGATTATTTAGTTACTAATTACTATCTTTTGTTTCGTTATAATTAGTTTTCAACAGTAGTCGCTACCCATTACGTAAACTAACTGTCGCGTGGCTACACGATCACATTTCAAAATCGAATTCGGAAGATGTGGCTGTGTTGCAAGAAAATATGGTTACTTTTACCACAAAATTATATTTTGAGATGTGGCCGTATAGCAGGCTACGCAATAATTCCTTTGTAGCTTAGTCGGCGGGATTCGACTCCCTGTCAGGGTATTTCTTTGCATACTTTTCACAAAAATATTTGTTTTAGTTATGGTTGTTTTCTATATATACAGGGTGATCTATCAAAATGGGTCAGTATGGAGGATTTGGAAACGATAACATATAGGTAGCAAAATCTTTTCTTAAGAACCATGACGTCGATTTTTGCAAAAAAGAAAACTGCATTTATACACTTGAAACAATTCGTGTACTCGGTCCAGGAATGGAAGCTGGACTTTTTGAATACCTAGTTTATTGTAACCATATATTATATTGTAACCACAAAACGACAAATAAATAAATAGGCACTGATATCAAACGCTATTCATGTATACTAAGAAAATATCCGAGTATCGTGAAAAATATTGAAATACCAAACTAACATTTCAAGCATTGTTCAGAATACGTTACATTTCACATCGATATCGAAAACATTTCGAACACAGAAAATACATCGACATCGTGTGTAAAAATATGTAAAACAAATCGGCAGTTCCGCAAAATTTATCGGCAAACCCATCCAGTTACAAATCGGAAAGAAAAAGCACAAACAAATGTGATTGGAGCCAGCGGTGACCGCGGCGGCCATTTTGCCGAAAAAGGTAGTTCGGGACAATACGGGAGCCGGGAATGGAACTAATTGTGGTTAAATGCTGGTTTGTTTTGTGGAAGTCAATTAGAAAATGAATCCGGTAATTATGTAGTCTAAATGAAACTTTGTTTAAAAATGTTGCGTTGATGTATGGTCAAATGCAAAAGTATCGAAAGAATCCGCTCATAAATGTTACGACGTTCTTATTACACAGAATTAGAGTGCACTGGGACATATTTTTGATTTTTGTGTACACCTTATTTTGTCTTTGACTGTAAATTATATTTTAAGTGGGTCACCGACTTTTTTTAGTCTATGATTATTGGACATAATTAATATTGTTCCATAATTTTCAGCCTCTGTAGCCTAGTTGGTAGTGACTCTGCCTACGAAGCTAGTTCCGGGTTCGAATCCCGGCGAATTCTTTGTGTATTTATTTATCACAAATGTTTGTTCCTTGGTCGTGGCTGTGTATGTATTTAAGTATCTATACGTATCTATTTATTATATATTATATATCGTCGCCTGGTACCCACATCACAAGCCTTAATTGAGCTTACCGTGGGGCTAGGTCGATTTGTGTGAGTTGTCCCAAGATATTTATTAGTAGATTGTTCAACGAGGGACTAAAACAGGCCATTATGACACGAGATATTTATCCACCCGAGCGCAGCGAGGGTGGATGTAGTTCGAGTGTCATTATGGCTGTTTAGTCCCGAATTAAACACTCTACTTTTCACTTAGAATGCGAGGAAAAAAACTACGGTATACATAATCTCAGTATTTAATAACAGAAAGAACAAATA